>JBAMCM010000851.1:0-55353 GCA_037075145.1 Scaptodrosophila latifasciaeformis | reverse complement strand
AAGTGCCATTTATAGCAACTACCCCCCAGAAAGGTCCGCCCATATGTATTCTACTACCCTAATGCATTTGATTTTTGAAAAAAAAACTCATTTCCAGAAGGCCATTAAAAAAAAAAAAAAAAAAAAAAAAATCCCAACGTTATCTTCGGGGTGCCGAAGATTACAGACTCTTTTCGTTAATAGGGCCAATTTCGATTTGTATGACAGCTATATGATATAGTAGTCTGATTTTAATAAAATTTTGTGAAAACGCGTATACTTATGTAAAAAACGTGTTGGCCGAGTTTTAAAAAGATCAGTCAATAAATGTGCGAGTTATTCCCTAAACCGATTTAGGTTCGTATGGCAGCTATATGATATAGTAGTCCGATCCTTACGAAATTTGGTATATATATTAACTGCTATAAAAACATATGCGTGCTAAATTTAAATAGAATCGGATAATAAATGTGGAAGTTATTGCCTAAACCGATTTAGGTTCGTATGACAGCTATATGATATAGTGGTCCGATCCGACCGATTCAAACTAGTGTACTACCTAGGTAAAAAAGAAGGCTAAATACCAAGTTTCAGTAAAATAGCTTTTAAGACGACGGAGTAAATCGGATAGAAACAGACGGACAGACGGACAGACTGACAGACGGACAGACGGACATGGCTATATCGACTCCTCTAGTGATTCTAAGTATTCTAGATGTAACTTTTGTGGGTCTACGATGTTTGGTTCTGTTCGTTAAAAGCATCAGAGCAAAGTGAATAGACTCCTTTTTCTTCGAAAAGAGTCTAAAAAAGCTCGGCGCGCTAGCGCGCGCCTCGCTGTCACCGCCGCTTTTCGCGGCGGATAACATAATTGAGTTGCTGGTGGGGGGTTAGCGGCGTTTAGCACTCGATTTTTTTTTGAGTTTCGGGGACCCATATACTAACTACTTGCAATGACCCCATTCTACAATACCCCGACTTCACTAAACCCTTTATCTTGACTACTGACGCTAGTAATGTAGCAATAGGAGCAGTACTGTCACAAGGAACAATAGGGAATGATAGACCAATAGCATATGCGAGTCGGACATTATCAGATTCTGAAACTCATTATGCCACCATTAAAAAAGAACTACTGGCAATAGTATGGTCAGTAAAGTATTTTCGACCATATTTATTTGGAAAAAAATTTCAACTGGTGACGGATCACAAACCTTTAGTTCGGCTAAGGAGCCTAAAAGAACCCAATTCTATGCTAATGAGATGGAACCCCAACTCCTAGAATATGACTGTGAAGTCATTTATAAAAAGGGTTCCCAGAACATGGTGGCAGACGCACTAAGTAGAATTGTGGTAAACCTCAACACTAAGGAAACCATACCAACCACTTCAGAAACATAAATTCTAAGCTCAAATAGACCAATAAATGTATTCGCAATACAAATCATATAAAAAATGAGGAAAACACGAATGATTCATTGGAAATACCCTTTAAACACAAGCTCAGACGGGTTATTTCCAGACCTTTATTCGACGATAAAACAATAATTGACATATTAAAAACAGTTCTAAAACCTAATAAAACTCATGCAATTTATACCTCTGATACAATTTTCGTATCATTGCAAAAAAATTTCGCAGCACTATTCGCTCCAAATAAATCCTTTAAAATTATAATATGCACAACCTATTTAAAGGAACTTACAACTTTAGAAGAACAACTAGAATACATTTCTAACTATCATGTAAAGAATAATCATAGAGGAATTGATGAAACCTTTAATCACATTAAACGACACGTATACTGCCCCTGCTTCAAAGAAAACTTAACTCAGATGATAAATAAATGTGACATCTGTCAGACTCTTCAGTATGACAGACAGCCGCAAAAACTAGTATTTCAACTAACAGAAACACCGAACAAACCGTACACATATACCTATACTCGATTAACAATAAGATCGTCTTGACAATAATAGATAAATTCTCGAAATTTGCAGAGGGCTACACAATTCCATCTAGGGATTCCATTAATATTACTAAACATATGACGTTCTTCTTCAAGACCCATGGTGTTCCTAAGACAATAGTGTGTGATCAAGGCCCCGAATTTGCAGGAATTCTCTTCAAAGAACTCTGCAACCAATACAATATAACGTTACATATAACATCCTCTCAACAATCTACTAGCAATGCCCCAGTAGAGAGATTACACTCATCCCTGACGGAAATTTATAGAATAATTCTTGATAAGAAAAGAGCAACAACAACGCAATTCACTCTACGACAAAATTGACTCCGCACGAAGTTTTACAAGGCAAGTAGTCAACAAGACTACCTAAGAGAACTAGACAACTTCAGAACTAAATTATATTCAGAAGTGAAAGAGGAGTTTGAGAGAAACAAATTAAGCAAGATTCAAAAATTAAATGAAACCAGGACTCAACCAATAGCAGTACAAGAGGGAGATACTGTTTTCAGAAAGGAAAACAGAAGGAATAAACTGACACCCAGATTCACAAAACACAGGGTGGCAAGTGATAACGGGGCAACATTCATAAGTAGTAAAGGACAAAAGATCCATAAATCCAAGATTAAAAAGGCTACTAGACGAGACTTGAACGATTTAATAATATCCCAGAAAAAGAAAAGTAAAAGAAAAAATGCATTCCTTGACCTCAAGCCAAAAAAAGAGAGATCACACAGTTGTTTTTTTTTTTTAAATATCAAATTTTTTTTTTTTCCAAACAAGTCAGAAGAGCAAATATACAGACTACTCAAAGTAGGAAAAGAATCCAAAGAAACACGAAATTATATTTTACATTAAATTAACACTTAATGGCACACTCTTTCTAACTCTACCCAAACACATATTGTACAATGACACACTTAATCAAAAGATACACAACGTATGCCATCCTGACCATCCTCATACAGTATTTACCGAACCAACTCTGTTATCCCGATCAACTACGTTCCGTCCATCCCATCAGTATGGCCCCACCCCCAAACAAAACCTCCAAGAAATTCCTCGAAACAGCCCAACGAGGAATCAACGGAGAGATTCCTCGAAACAGCCCACCGAGGAACCAACGGAGAGATTCCTCGAAACAGCCAAACGAGGAACCAACGGAGAACACACCAGAGATTCCTCGAAACAGCCCAACGAGGAACCAACGCAGATTCCTGGAAACAGCCCAACGAGGAACCAACGGAGAACGAAGCGGAGATTCCTTGAAACGACCCACAAGACCTTCCTAAAATCTGCTCGGTCAGCAGATTGACGACTATATAAGGCACGATTCCATTTTTGTACAAGTAGTCTAAGTGTAATGTCGAATGGACAACAACTAAATAAATTGTGAATTATAATCAGTGACCAGTTTATTTAATTTAAAATCAAAAGGAAGAAATCAACCCACATCCCAAACAGGAGCAGGAGCAGTTGGCAATTCCACGGATACCTCATCCGTAAAGGTTATTCGCGCCCTGTTCGTTGGCGGCGTCTGACAATTTTTGCTTGTTACTTTTTGCATACCCTTTCGCCAGCTGCGTCTGACATATATGTATACTGAATAAAAAGTTAGTTGCTAAAGAACATTCATTGGCGGTGGTTTTAATTTGCGCGAATTACCTGTTTATGTACACGTAGTTCAAAAGATAGATACAGTACCGAACCCAGAACAAATTCGAGTCCGAGTAGATCGTCTTTAATTGAGCTTTATTTCAAAACTGAGGACTTATTTCTAAGTTAGAGCGATCAATCGCTCTCTTTAATTCTCTATGGTTAGTTCTTATATCTTGAGTGTTTCTCTGTTTACATTATTGGGGTACATATGTATGTGGTTTCTTCTTAGCTTAGCTTAAGTGTATTATTTGTTTATAAAATGTGGTTGCTGCTTTTGGTGGCCAAAGTGTTCCTTGGTCCACTTGACAATTGATATTTTCTTCTTTGCTTATTTTACATTAAAGTGGATCGCAGTCCACGCTGATGGGACAATTGTGAATTATGTGTTGCTTTTAAATGAAGGGGAAGGGGTAAGAGGGAGCAATTGTATAACTCCTCCTCCGCTAGAATTTGAATTCTCCTGAAGTCTGTTTACATTAATATGAATATTTTTATTTTTTAGTTTGCAATATAGGTATACCACTCCTACTAGCATGATTACTATGAATGCTATTGCCATGTCATAATTGGCTTTTTTATGGAATTGTAGTTCCTTTATTTCTTTTAGATTCTCAAAATTTTCCAGCGTGAACTGTTCAAAGTTTAGAGTGTTTGTGTATGATTGGTTTAACATATTTGTTGGGTAGTAGAATCTTTCAGAAAATTCTATTTGTTTGTTTGAAAATTTTTCGGTTAGTATTTGTATTTTGCAATTTACGAATTGTATTAAGTAATTACCATTTAGTGTGATATCTCTTTTATCACAATCTTGATTTTTGCTGTTTCTTATGACTATTGTATCATCATCTATTTGTTCTATGCTTGCTTTGTTGTTTATTATAAATTTGCAATTATTGTATATTGTGCAGCTTTTGCTTAGTTTTAGTTCTCTTAAAATTACATTTTCTTTATATTCATATATTTTACCCTGGATCTGGGTATTAAGCATATTTTCTTGATCAATTTGAATATGGTTTTTGTTAGGAATTGGAGTAATTAATTTTACGTCTGCTTTTATAAAGTTCCTAGGTAATTTGATTGCCTTAACTATTTTATCGTTTTTGTATTTTAGGATGCCCATTCTTATTAATTTTATTTTGTAAAAATCTATTTCGAATTTAATTATCTCTTCTTGCGTTAGGATTTGTGGTAAGAATATATTATTTTTTGCGGATGCTATATTTTCCTGTATGTAATTAATTTTTTCTTCTATATTCTTTATTCTTTCTTTGTTTTCCTCTTTCATTCTTGCTGTTACAATTTATATAATATTTCTTTCCTGTAACATTGTGTTTGCTAATTTATTTATAGTATCGTTGAAATGAGTGTTGATATGTATTTGTTTGTTTATATTTTGTATAAGTGCATGATTGTTTTTGTCTAGTATGTCCAAGTGATCAATTATACTTTCTCTGTCTTCATTGTCCATTAATCCAAAAAGCCATTTGTACACTGTGCCTACACCATTCACCAGTCCCCTCCGTTCTCTGGTATATGGTGTGATCGATTTAATTTTTGCTCTAATCAAGTTAATTTCGTCCGTGATCAATTCATTGTCTGCTATTTCTACGTTTTTTATATTATTTTCTACCTTATCCATAATGTTAGTGATCTGATTAACATCAATAATATGTAAAATAATTATAGTTTCGTTTACGATTTCCGTTGCATACATGTGTATCGGCACGTATCCTGCTTCTTCCTGTATAGGGACCACTTGTAGTCTAGCATGACCCCTTGCCATCATTGTCAGGACAATCATTACAACGCACTGCGAATGTGGAGTTACCATTACTGATATGTTGATTTGTGTTTTTTTTTTTTTTTTTTTTTTTTAATCTTCCCTTTCTTCTTTCTCCTCATTTCTTCTCTTGCTTGTCATTTCCATTTTTAGTGATCTCTTAATATTGCAAGGGTGAACATTCTCAAGCCCTGCATGTCTGAAATAAGGTTTGTCCTTATGTCTGAGTCGCTTATAGCTTTTTATTGGACCTTCATTTCTTTTTTCATTTATAATTTTCTCTTTTTTCATTTCTTTTGTTTATTGTTTTTTCTTTATATTTATTTATTATTTTATGTAATTCTTCTGCAGTTTTTTTGTTTTTTGACTGTTCTGGTGAAAATTGAATTGTCGTATGGTATCTTCTGTTGTATATGCTTATAGCAATCTGAATTTTGGTTTCTATTGAAACATCCTCATCTACCCCGCTTACTATCTCAATTAGAGTTGATTGTAGTCTTTCTATGTCAGCATTCCCTGTATTTGCATTTGGCTTTGTCAAATGCACTTCAACATCTTCCTTATTTAAAAAGTTCAATATCAATGATAATTTGAATTTTTGCTCTCCAATTTCTATCTTTTATGTTGTATGCTCTTGCGAACTTAGTTAGCTTGTCTACTATTGTAACAAATGATATATGTTTGATATGATTCCTTTGTGTGGTAAAGTGGAATCTGTTTGTGAAGTTCTTCCTCACTTTCTATTTCTATTTGCGTACCTAAAAAGGTCAATCAAAATGCATTGTATTTTATAATATATCGAGTCTGGTACCTCGGAGTACGCTCCGATTTTCCCCTTTCCAATGTTGTTTTACAATTTTTGCTCAATATCCAATGCTGTGTCTGCTGGGTTCATTTCTATTATTTTTCTACCATGGCTGCTGACCACGTCATCCCTTGCCGAATGGGTGACAATAATTTGCGTCTTGTATTTGTTTACAATATCCTCTTTTATGAAGAAATCTATTGGCTCGTTCTCGTCAGCCGAATGAATAGTGTCTGTCATTTCCAAATTTGATTCTTCAGCATTGTCTTTGTTTATCAACGGTGCTGTCTCCTGTCTACTTAGAAAATCTGCGACTTTATTGTCTTTTCCCTTTAAATACTGAATCTCGTAATCGAATTCTTGGAGTTTCAAGATCCATCTCTTTGTGTCTTTTCCCTTATATTTTCTGCTCAAGTAGCTTATTGGTTGATGGTCTGTTGTTATTTGGAATTGTGAACCAAACAAATAGTGCCTAAAGAAGTCCACCGCAAAAACGATGGCCAGAAACTCTTTATCTGTTGCACTGTAAAGTCTTTCATGTTTATTTAGGGTTCTCGATGCAAACGCTACTGGGTGGCCCTGTTGTGTTATTTGCATCCGTTGTCACACTAAATTTTTTGTCGAATTCCGGGAATTTCAACACTGGGTGTGAACTGACAAGAGCTTTTAAGTTTTCAAATGAATCAATATACTCTGAGTCGTTCTGGTTAATTGGATTTCCTTTTTGTAAATATCTAATCATTGGGTATGCAATTTTTGAGTAGTCTTTAATAAATTTCCTATAGAAGCCGCTCATGCCCAAAAATCCCTTGAGTTGTTTTTCTGTTTTTGGCAATGGCATGGCCAGAATATCTCGTTTCTTCTTTGGATTCGGTTTTATGCCTTCTTTTGTAAGAACATGTCCCAAAAACTCTGTTTCCTGTTTCATGAATGAACACTTGCCTGCCTGTATCTTTAAATTGTGTTCCTGGAGTTTCCTAAATATGCTTTCTAAATCATTCCTGTGCTCGCTCAAGGTTGTCGAAAAGATCAATATATCATCAAGGTACACCACACAAATCTTGTTTATGTAGTCCCTCAAAATATCATTCATTAATCTCTGAAATGTTGCCGGTGCGTTCCTCAATCCGAATGGTCCCATTGGTGAAACGAATGCTGTCTTTTCTATGTCCTCTTCAGCCGTCAAAATCTGATGATCTGATGCCAAATCTATTGTACTAAAAAAGCGACGATAGTCTACACAGAGTCTGTACTTTTGCACGCCCGATTTGTCCATTTTTTTTGGTACCAAACATATAGGTGAACTGTACTTGCTTCTGCTTTTTCTTATTATCCCATTTTTTTTCCATTTCTATTATTTGCCTTCTAATTTCTTCCTCATTTTTTGGAGAACACCTATAAATTCTAGAGTTTATTGGTTGCTCTGTTATTGTTCTTATATAATGCACTACTGTGCTTGTGTTTGTCAACTGATCTCCCTCATTATAGAATAATTTTTTTAAATTTTTCTTTAGTGAATTTACTATTTCAATTTCCTCTGTGTTTAATTCTCCTGTATTGAAGTCTTCAATTTCGCTTACTTCCAGTACACAAGCCACCTCTGGGGCCTTAGACAAGAATGGAATTTCGACATCATTTATTAACTTTATTGTTTTTTCTTTTATGTTTATACTTTTTACATTTCTTTGGATAAAATCCATGCCCAATAGGAAATCGTATGATTTGTCCAAGGGCAAGGCTATCCACCTTGAACGTACTTTTTGTGAATACTGGAATTCACTTGGTGCCTCTGTCATTACCAAGAAGCTGTTGGCTTCAAATTCCTGCTTAATGGTATGAATGGTTTTTGTATACTTTTTTATTTTTTTTATAAAGGTCTTCTTCTACTTTTTTTGTGTTTACTATGCTAATTGTGGATCCTGTATCTATTAGAAACAGAAATCTGCGTGCCTCTATGGTTCCCTCTATATACATTTTACGTTCGTCCGAGGCTACTGGGTAAAAAATGCTTGAGTATCTTCCTCCTCCGCGCCCTCATTATTTTCTTCTGTCAAGTTGTCCACACTCATGGCTTGTGGGGGATTGTCGGATCTTATATTTTGGCTTTGGTTCCTATTTATTTGGTTATTACTTGGGTTTCGAGGCTGTTGATAATTAATAAAATATCCCTGGTTCTGTTGTTGGTTGTTGTAATTTTGATTTCGATTTTGGTTCTGTTGTCCGTTATTAATTTGTCTTGTATTCTGGCTTCGTTGTCTGTTATTGTCTCTGTAGTTATTTCTTGTGACTGTCTGCTGTTGGTTTCCGTTATTTTGTTCAGTGTTATTGCTTGGATTATTGTTGTCTATGTTTTTTCTGATTAATAGTTTCTGGTTTAAATTTCCGAAATTTAGACCCATGTATTTGGCTATCTCATTCCTAGCTGTCTGCACTGTTGTAAGTGGCATTAGCGAAACCGCCATTGGCCCTGCTGCCAATTCCTTAATTCTTTGTATTAGTAAGGAGCTTAAAATATTAACAAGGCTTTCGTTACTTTCGAAAACCGCAAAATCTGTTATTTCTTCTACGATGAATCTTACTTTTATGTCCAGATCTCTGATGCTAGTGACCCTTAGGTTGTTGATCTTCTTTGTCAGTCGCATTTGATCCAGTCTGGGGCGATAATGGTGTCTCAGCTTCTCCTTGCACTGGTCCCATGTTGCTGGTGTGTTTATGCTGAGAATTGTTCTTGCTTGGCCTTGTATTTTTGTGTTGAACACCACGCTGGAGACTTGGTCTGCGTCGTCTCCATATTCTCTCATTACCTGGTCTACCGAAGCTATGAATCCATGAAGTGTTCCCTCCTGTCCAGTAAAGGTCGGAAGATAACGAGTTTCTTTTTCAATATTATTTCTTCTCCTCGTCATAGGGTTGTTGGTGTCTCTCTGTACTTGCTGATTTGTCAAAATTTTGTGTGAGTGCTTGAATGCACAACTGCATTTGGTTTTCTGTTGCCATCTTTGTACTTTTTTTTTTTTTTTTTGGAAATTTTGTTTTTAGCTTTGGAGTTTTTTGTTTTTGGAAATTTTATTTCTTTTCTTTTAATTTGGGATTTTTGTTTTCGTAAACTTTGTTTTTTTTTTTTAAATTTGGGGTTTTTTGTTTTTGTAAATTTTGTTTTTTTTTTTTTTAATTTGGGGTTTTTGACTATTATTACGACTTTTATTACGGGTTTTTTTTTGAATTCCCTGTTTAATTGTCGCACTTCACTATACACACTGTATTGTCTCGACTGGATTGTGACAATATTACGATTCTCTCTATTTAATGCCACAATCAAAGTTTGTTTCAGGCAGAAAATTTATTGTGCGGACAAAGTTTTCTTTTGCACTTATTTATATTTTCCGGCTGAAGGTTTTGATTAGAATACCGACTGCGCCAATTACGTGTTTATTTACACGTAGTTCAAAAGATAGATACAGTACCGAATCCAGAACAAATTCGAGTCCGAGTAGACCGTCTTTAGATGAGGTTTACTTCAAAACTGAGGACTTATTTCTAAGTTAGATTTCTTTTATGCGCTCAATCGCTCTCCTTAATTTTCTATGGTTAGTTCTTATATCTTGAGTATTTCTCTGTTTACATTATTGGGGTACATATGTATGTGGTTTCTTCTTAGCTTAGCTTAAGTGTATTATTTGTTTATAAAATGTGGTTGCTGCTTTTGGTGGCCAAAGTGTTCCTTGGTCCACTTGACAATTGATATTTTCTTCTTTGCTTATTTTACATTAAAGTGGATCGCAGTCCACGCTGATGCGACAATTGTGAATTATGTGTTATTGGGGATGTGTTGCTTTTAAATGACGGGGAAGGGGTAAGAGGGAGCAATTGTATAACTCGCGTGCTTATCATCCCCTGCCCCCTTCCGATTTTCATGCGGGAGGAAAAACGCTTCCTTCTATAACAACAACAATACAAAAGTATATATATATAAATTTTTGTTTACAAAGCATTCACAAATCTATACAAAACGATCTTCTTGAAAGCACATATGATTACTCCATACTTTCAATTACACAAATTTTTCCATCCCAAACACAAAAGAATAGACCCAAATAAATAACAGACTTGTATATTACATTACAGGAATTAAATTCCATTATCAACAACATACACACTTTTTGACATTCTTATTATTTAGAAAATTATATTCACACACATTTACACCAACACAAATTTATATTATCACACACGCACAAATATAAATTTTTTTTTTTTTACACAAAAAAAAAGAAATCAAAGTAAAAACTTGTTTATTATAAAAAGTAAACCCTTTGGCAATCATACCACTATTTAATGTCAAGGAAATTAGCCGATAACATTAGAAAGACTACGCGTTGTGTCTTAGGGGTATCTGCTGCCACTAGATCACGAACAGCACAACGTACAACTTCCCTTCCCTCTATCACCGAAGAACTTCAATTGCAAACTTCACCTGTGCAACCCCTGAAAATCCAAAACACCCTCTAAAACTACCGACTTAGGCAATGGTTCTGGCCATACTACCCTACCATACCCAGTCTCGCCACTACAGTCAGTGGATTCGGTTCCATACTCCCTAATCCAGATTATGTCATGACCTATATAGGTTCATCACAGTTGTTGAGGAAATACTTATGCTTATCAGGGGAGAAGACCAAACACCCCATGGGTTGCTCACCTTGAGGAATATAAGACTTTTCAAAGAGCGGATGAGGAATTAGACACTATAGGCACCCCATTAATTTGATGATATCAAGAATAATCTATTAAGCCTGTACGATATCAAGAAAAGTGCCGCTACCTTATTAACCGAACTTGGAGCATTTTCCAACAATCAGGGCCTAAAATAACTATTTTTTGGTATAACTAACATCAGGAGCCAACTTTTTTTGTAATGAAAAATATTGAAATATTGTCTATAATGAAGCATGCCTTAACGCTTCATATCAGGAATAAGGGAACCCCTTAAGGTCCTGATTAGACTAAAAAACCCAACAGCCATAGAAAAAGCTTACAAATTATGCCAAATCGAACTATCTTTATACAGTAATAAGCCTCAATATAACAATTATGACGGAAACAAAGGCAGGGACAATCAAAGGAACAACAACAGTTACGACTGAAACAACTATGGTGACCGTTATAACCGAAACTCACCCTACTCAAACCAATCTAGGTCTTCAAATACACAACAGAACAAACAAAACCGTAGAAACAACACTGGGAACAATAATAATGACAACCCTTTTAAATCTCAATCAAATTCTTTGTAAAATATAGATAAAAAGCCCTTCATCCCAAATGCCTCGGAACCCCAACAGGATACATAATGCCAGCAACACATAACGCGTCACTCCCTTATGTCAAAATCAAATTTCCCCATACCTCACCTTTAAATTTTTTAATAGACACAGGTTCTACAAATTCTTTTATCGATCCTAAATACATAGATAAAACCAAATGCAATGATCTGAAAACCCCAATAGTTCTAAAAACAGCACTTTACAGTTTCGAAATATGTTAACAAGCGACCATTCCGCTTCCGATAGAGTTTGGAATTTCAGGAGAAATAACATTGCTACCCTTTGAATTCCATTCATTTTTCGATGGGTTAATAGGGATGGACCCATTAACACATCTTAAATACTTCAAAATCCACTTTACATATGTCTATATATGATAATAAGGCTTCAAATGATTATAATATCTCAGCTCATACTAAAGTTTTATTACCATTGCCGGTTCAAAACGGCCAAGGAGAATTCTACTACGATACCATTGTTGTTAAAAATGACCTAATAATATCCGGGGGTATTTACAATTCACGAAATAACAGCACAGTCTTTGAAATAATAAACTACAATCGCTCAGATCAATTATTGTATTTACAAAACCCCAGCTCACAATATAGAACTTTTTAATACTTCTTCCGACCTACATCAATCTGAGGGATACATAAACTTCATACCATCTCTCTATGAAGAACACTTAACCCCAGAGGAAAACAAAGCACTAATATCTCTTTGCAAAAAATTCTCTTACATTTTGTATAATGAAAACGTTCCTCTCACTTTTACAAAAAAAAATTTCACACTCTATCCAAACTACCGACGAAACTCCTATTCACGTTAAATCATATAGATACCCGTTCATCCATAAAGAAGAAGTAAAGAAACAAATAGAAACCATGTTAAACCAAGACATAATTAAGTCTAGCTATTCCCCTTGGAGCGCCCCCGTCTGGGTATTACCTAAAAAAGATACTCCTACCGGTGAACAAAAGTGGCGCCTCGTTATTGACTATAGAAAACTTAATGATAACACGATTGCCGACAGATACCCTATACCCAATATCAACGACATCTTAGATCGCATAGGCAAAGCAAAATATTTTTCCACATTAGACTTACCTAGCGGATTTCATAAGATAGAGATGAGACACTGCCAAAACCGCTTTCACTGTGGAAGGAGGCCACTACGAGTTCGTTAGAATGCCATTTGGCTTAAAAAATGCTCCCGCTACCTTCCAGAGAGTAAATTAAAATGTTTTAGGAAGTTTAGTGGGATCTGTGTGCCTAGTATACCTAGATGATATAATAATATTTTCAACATCCCTACAAGAGCATCTTACACACCTTAAATCTGATTTAGAGAAACTCAGAAATGCCAATTTCAAAATACAATTAACAAAATCCGATTTCCTTAGAAAAGAAACTGAATTTTTGGGCCATATAATTACACAAGAAGGAATTAAGCCAAACCCAAACAAAATAACCGCAATCAAAAATTTTCCATGCCCCACAAACAGGAAATCTGTTAAATCCTTCCTTGGTCTATTCGGTTACTACAGAAAATTTATAAAAGACTTTGCCAGAATTACCCAACCCATGACCAAACAATTAAAAGGAAAAAAATCTGTTGAAATAAATGACGAATTCCTTAAAGCCTTCGAACTTTGTAAAATCTTACTCTCAAATGGTCCCATTCTACAATACCCCGACTTCTCAAAACCCTTTATTTTAACAACTGATGCAAGTAACTTTGCATTAGGAGCTGTTTTATCACTGGGAACACTACAAAACGACAAACCGGTCTGTTTTGCTAGCATAACCTTGTCAGACACAGAAGTAAATTATTCAACCACAAACCATTAACTTGGCTTATGAACTTCAAGCAATCCAATTCAAAAATTATCCGTTGGAGATTACAACTCCTAGAATACGACTTTGATGCCATATACAAAAAGGGATCCCAAAATGTCATAGCAGATGCACTCAGTCGAATAGAGGCATCAGTTAACCATAATGAAACACTTCCAGCATCTAACCCGACTTGCCCTACTTAACGAATTCAACATCCATTAATATTAAAAATAGACCCAAATACCGATTGTAATACTAAAACACCATTTAAACACAAACTTCGGAGAGAATTTTCTAAACCAATGTTTGAATATAACGACATAGTTAACATACTCAAACAATCCACATAAAACTTTTGCGATATTCGCACCAGATGAAATTTTCCCAATGATAGAAAAAGCTTTTGAAACCTATTTTTTGCACACTGGCATATATAATCTTGTAAGAGCCCTTTCTTTCCTTCCGGAGAGTACAGACGACTCAGAAATCACTAAAATTATCACGGAATACCACTTAAAAAATAACCACAGAGGTATAGATGAAACACTATTACATCTAAAACGTCACCATTTTTCTCCAAATATGAAAAATAAAATAACACAAATTATCAAAGAATGCAAAACTTGCTTAAAATTAAAATACGATGGACTACCACAAAAAGTCGCTTACCAAATTCCAGAAATTCCTTCAAAACCATTAGACATTATACACATCGACACTTACACTATCAACAAAAACAATAAGCTAACCATCATAGATACATTTTAAATATTTGCAGCAGCTTACCCAATTAACAATAAAAAGAAACGTCATTAAAGCCCTCAAAATTTTTTTCTGTTCATTCGGGCTTCCCAAGAAATTAGTTTATGACCAAGGGTCAGAATATTCAAGCGAAATGTTCGGTAAATTTAGCACTCAATACAATATTGAGTTACACACAACATATTTTCAACAATCTTCATTCAACTCACCATTCTACACTCACAGAGATATATAGAATAATCCTAGATGCCAAAAAAACAGAGCAAAACAAATACGGATCACGAAGAAATTATTTCAGAAACCTTGATTACCTATAATAACGCAATCCATTCTGCTGCTAAACATACCCCTTTTGAATTTTTTAACGGGAGAACACACATATTCGACCAAACTAACAAATTTAATAATGAACACGACTTTCTAAGCAGTCTTAATCAATTCAGGGAAAAAGCTGTACCCAGAAATAAAAAAGAAATTGGCTCTGGACATATTCAAACGGACTCTCAAATTAAACAAAAACCGAGTAAACCCCACCCCTGCGGAACCTGATACCTTAGTCCTTAGAAAAGAAAATAGAAGAAATAAAATTACACCAAGATTTTCCATACATAAAGTTTTACGTTACCAAGGTTTTACTCTAATCACAGCAAAGAAACAAAAACTACATAAATCAAAAATCAGAAGGATAGTCTTAAAGAAAAAAAAAAAAAAGAGAGGTAAATAATAACAATAATAATCGAATCAAATTGCCATTTCAGATTCACCCTTGGGTTGACCCGGGCCGTGTCTATCCAAACCTTAAACGATAACACCCCTATAGCTAAGATAGAAATAGGTCAGGCTCTCCTGATCGAGAGATGCAAAAGAATCAGCCATGTAATTAACCTACAAGAGTATAGGAATTGCCTAGACCAATTCCTTGAAAGCAAAATTTTTTTAATAACGAAATAGTAATTCGATTCGAGAATATTACCAATCATATTAATAATGAACAAGTTTTAATAAGCGAATTCTTTAGAAACACACAAAATCAAATATACAAACAAGAAGAAACATTGAAAAAATTACAATACATATAATCTATATATTATAATCTAAAATTATTACTTAACCACTTAGATAATATCGCAGAAAGCATGTTGTTGGCAAGGATAAATATAGTCCCAAAATTCATTTTAAACGAACAAGAAATAAATAAAATTAAATTAATATTTAGAAACCATGACATTAAAATAAACTCAGAACAACAAATGTATAACCTATTAACAATGAATACACTAAATTATAAACAAAACATAATCTTTGATATTGAGATCCCAATTTTCAAACAATCCAATTATAAGCTCGCAAAAATAAATCCCTTGCCAATAAATAAAATACATTTTGTAATAACCCCTAATTACTTAGCTTATAATGGTAAATATAAGATGTACCACATGACACATAAATGCCCTAAAGTAGACAATCTATTTCTTTGTTTCAAAAAGTATTTTTCCGACACCCCACAAGATAATACATGTGTCGAGCATCTATTGCTAGGCAAAACCAGCCATTGCAATGTTCGCGAAACAGGCCCCATAACTGACACTTTTGAAGCTGAAAAGGATACATTTTTGTTTATAATGCAGACAACCTGAAAATAGAACATTCAAATGGCAACGTAGATAACATCAATGGCTCAGCATTGGTAACATATTAAAATGAATCAATCCAAAATAATGGCATCAGTTACGACAACGAAGAAGATACCGTCTGGGGACATATCGAAATTATTTTACCACCAGAACGAAAATTAAAAGCAATACAATAAAAGTACTCAGCCTCGAAAAATTACACTTGGAGGCCATCGAGTTGTCAAATACAGTCCTAAACGTCCACCACAACACCTTATACTCCAGCCCGACTGTGGTAACTAACGCGTGCTTCTTTCTGAGTTACAAATTATTTACATCAGCCGATCTTATATACGTAATATGCTACAAGTGACATAACTGCACGTCAAATATTTGCGAATTTGGACGCAGTCTATGAACGAAAAATTTTGGCATATCAGTTAGCATTGCGAAAACGATTGCTTTCTCTGAAGCTATACAGTGAGGCGTCATTATTAGCCCATTTTAATATTTTTGATGATTTAATTTGTGGATTGCTGGCAGCCAGTGCAAAAATAGAAGAGATGGATAAATCTCTCATCTGCTAATAACATAACCTTCGTATTATGATGGCGGCATCACTGCAATTGATACATTATCAGAAGATAATTTGACTTTAGCGTTTGTAAAAAAATAAATTGCTAGACCAGGAAATTAAAATTAAGAATGACCAAATTGATACGTATAAAAATAGTTCTTTTAAAAATCGGGTTACTAAACCGAAGAAATTATTCAATGGAAGCTACAAGAATAAAGTTAAATAAAGTTAAGTGACTGTGGCAGAGAATGGCGTTTTAAAAAGATTGTTATCATTATAAAAGAATAATAAATAATATAAATAAAAAAAAAAAAAACAAATTCAAACTGCAACATCTCACTGCATTGCATTCATGGTAAAAGAAGTGATAAAAACCTCAGTAAAGAATAAATGCGAATTTTTTCTTGATTCTGGTGCTAGTGACCATATTATTAATGACAAATTGCTATATACCGATAGCAGTGGCCAAGCATGGTGAATTTATTCATGCCTCTAAGCGTCGAATTGTAAGATCGCAAAGTGACTATGAAATTACACTGGAGAATGTACTCTTTTGTAAGGAAGCCGCTGGAAATCTGATATCGGAAAAGCGTCTACAACAGGCTGGAATGTCAATCGCATTTGACAAGAGCGGTGTAACTATTTCGAAAAATGGTTTGACGGTTGTTGCAAAAAAAAAAAATTGTTCTTGTTTGGCAAAATTTTACACTATTTGTTTCAAGCAACAACAATTTTTCGTTTCTGCTGCAATACAGCCACTCAATTTGTACGCGCTCTTGCACTTTTCGTTTTCGCTTTCTAACGCTCGCACATTTCTTACGCTTACGTTACGCTCTCGGTTTTCAATTGCCTAGCGTTTTTCTCCGGAGCCTTTCAACGCTCAGTCTTTTTTTTCCACTAAGTTTTTTTTTTTTTATCTTTGTGTTTTGTTTTCGTGTGGCTCTCCTGAGTCCGTTTCTGTGTTCTTAGTAAGTATTAACACTTGGTTGTGCTTATTTTTTATATCTTAAACTTTTGTTTTCGTTTTTTAATCGCCACATAATTAATAAAAAATATTTTTTTTCCTCTTCTAAGCAAAAAAAAAAAAAAAAATAAGTAATGTTTGTCTGTGCTAAAAAAAATTGCCAAAATGCAAAATCCACCTCTATCCATCTCTATTACACAGGTCGCGTCAATGACTTCATAGAGGCTCGTACGGGTTTAAAGTAGAGTTGTGAGGCTTGCCGGGTAGTTGAGATGGAGATGCGAACATTTATTAAATGGCTCTTCAAAGCGTACGAAGTCTGGCTTGGAAACGCAGACTTGTTCACGTGTCCTCCAAGTCCGGCAAATGGGCCTCCAACTCCAACTCCTCCTATAATAAACAATCAGCTGATTTCTTTCGTGTCCCCTAGGTCTGCCAACAATAAAATGTTGGCAACTCCTAATGCTTGCACACTGGATACTGCGAAATCAGCAAACGCACCTAGTCCGTTGCCTGTAGCATCCAGTTTGTCCGTTCTAGGTAGTAATTTATCCCCTCCAAAGGCGGCTGGGGTTCCACAAACTACTGAGGCTAATTCTTCTGCCCCAGTTGATGTGAAACCTAATTTTTTGGTGGGGGTTCCACAGAGGAAGCAAGGCTTTGTTTCCAGATTGGGACCTGATCTCACATCGGAAAATGTAATATCGTATATTAAGTCCAGGTCTCAAATTTAGAAGCCTGACATTTTGGATTCCGAAGTGTTAGGTAATAACTTTTCAGTTTTTATACGTGACCGTATGTCTGGTCGTGGTGGCGGCGTTCTTATTGCTGTTAATTCGGCCTTACCTTCGGAACTTATTTCTACTAACCCTGTAGATATTGAATTTGTTTGTGTAAAAATTGATTTAAATGACATTTTCTTATTAGTAACAGTCTCCTATATTCCATATTCTACTGATCTTTCTGTTTATATGTGTCATTTAAACTCTATTAAAAAGGATTCGAATTTTTTAACTGACAAGGGCTACCTTGTCGTTTTGGGCGATTTCAATATCCCTGAAATATGTTGGTCCAATATTCCTCATTCCAATTTTGTCAAAAGCTCTCTGAGTAGGCCATTAGATTTGATTTTTTGCTTGGATTCTTCTAATACGCTTGTATCTATAATCGATCCTCTTTCTCTTCCTGAGGACCCTTACCATCCTTCAATTGGCTTATCAATTGACTTTCCTTGTCGAAAAACGTGGTCTGCTTGTCCGTCTATTGCCTCATACTGTTTCCAAAAAACTATTTTTCGAAAATTAAATGAGCTTATTAATGACTTCGACTGGTCAAACTTGTACATGTCTAAGAATATTGACATCGCAATAAATTTATTTTATAATGCTCTAAATTCTATTTTTACACAATGTGTTCCCACTTCTTGCCATAGTAACAAGAATCGACCTGTGTGGTATTCACCTAAGCTAATAAATTTAAAAAATGTTAAGCTTAGGTTGTTCAAAAAGTTCAAATTATCCGGGAATTCTAGCGACCTCTCCCGTTATCTTTTGGCTCGATCCCAATTTTCGGTTTATAGCACAGTATGTAAAGCCTTTCTCCTTGTAAAATTCAATTTCGCTGTAACCCCAAACAATTTTTTAATTTCGTCAATTCAAAGCGTTATACCTCTATTTTTTCTTCTTTCTTATCTTTTATGGATAAGAAAGCAAATACTGACCAGTCTATTGCTGATCTTTTTGGTAGCTTTTTCCAATCTACTTATTCGACGTCAAATTTTAATTTGGATCGGCACTATCCCTGAGACCTTCATGGGTCGAATAATATATACTCTCCTTTGATTACGGAAATTCAGTTGCTTAATGAACTTAAGCTAATCAAACCAGTTTTTTCCCCGGGACCGGATGGGGTTCCTAGTTGCGTATTGAGGCATTGTGCTGAATCTCTGTGCAAGCCCATTCTTAAACTTTTTAACTTATCAATCAGTCTGTCTTCTTTCCCTCCTATTTGGAAGGAGTCTTTTATTATTCCTCTCCATAAAAAAGGTAGTAAATATGATGCTCAAAACTATAGAGGCATATCGAAACTGTCAGCTATTCCTAAGACCTTTGAGAGACTTTTAACTTCTCATCTTCAACATTTATGTAAGTCTCTAATTTCATCCTGCCAGCATGGATTTGTAAAACAAAGGTCGACCACGACTAATCTCTTAGAATTTTCCTCATTGGTAATTAAAGGTTTTAAAAACAAATCCCAGACTGATGTTATTTACACAGATTTTAGCAAGGCTTTTGATTCTGTTAACCATTCCTTGCTTTTATATAAACTAAACATAATAGGTTTTCCATCTAACCTTGTTGCCTGGATAAGGGAATATCTTATTTCAAGAACTCAAAGAGTTCTTTTTAAGAAATCATTATCTAACAGTATAACTGTGTCGTCCGGGGTTCCTCAAGGCAGTCATCTTGGTCCCCTTTTATTTACTCTTTTTATAAATGATCTTCCATCAGTTATATCACACTCTCGTGTTTTCTCCTGGCCTCCTATCATCTTAATCAAAATGCTCTTCAATGTATATGCACATTTTATCCACTGTCAATAAAGCCATGGGAGTTCTTGGATTTGTGAAGAGATGGTCTAAGGAATGCGATGGCCCTTATACGACAAAGATTTTATATGTGGCTCTTGTTCGCCCAATTTTAGAATACGGTTCATGCGTTTGGTGCCCTCAATATAAGGTGCATCAAAATCGTATTGAGTCCGTTCAAAAAAAGTTTTTGGGTTTTTGCTCTCCGTGGCTTAAAATGAAATGCGGAATTGAGCCTTCCCTAGTACTCTAGTAGGCTACAACTAATAGATTTGCCGTCCCTAGTAAACCGTAGAACCCTTCTTAACACTCTTTTTATCCATAAATTAATAAATGGCATGGTAGCCGAATTAGTTTCGCAGTTCTTTTTAGACCTCTGCGGACCTTTTCTCCTTTGGTAGTCTGTCCAGCCACATCTAATTATTTAATGCATGAGCCATTTTTTTAATTTTTGTAGAGACTATAAAAGTTTGTAACACTTAGTTTGCTCCTCTTCTAGTATGCAATCAATTAAAACTAATATATTATTGCACATTCGTTTAAATCCTTCTCTTCCTTAGTAGAATACTTGATTGCCTAATCTATTCGTCTTCCTTAAAAAATGTATTTATTTAAATTTATTTAATTACTTTTTTCGCGAATAGTGTCACGTGACTCTGCCCCACGGTCGGCTGGGCGTCTGAGCTATCGAGCTTGTAAACCCGCGCGTAAACAGGCTTCCGCTTGGTTTCGTTGGGCCACTTGATCGTACTATTCTTTATACGTCTACGTCCATTAAAAAAAAAAATAATAATGATAATTAAATAGCTTACAGTTATCAAATGAAAGTTGTGAATCCTGCTTAAAGGGAATCAGGCAAGACTTCCTTTTAAGGAATCTATAGATAAGACCCATATCAAAAGGCCACTACTTGTAGTACACTCAGATGTCTGTGGGGCAATTACTCCAGCTACTTCAAATGATAAAAATTGTTTTGTGAGCTTTGTTGATCAATTTACACATTATTGTGTTACTTATTTAATAAAATATAAATTTTGTAGCGAAGAGTGAACCTCATTTCAATTTGAAGATTGTTATTTTATATATTGACAACGGTAGAGAATATCTTTCAAATGACATGCGACAATTTTGTATTAAGAACTATTACAGAAAATGCTCGTGCCATGGTTAGTGGTGCACAATTAGACAAAAGTTTATGGGGTGAAGCAGTATTAACTGCAACATACTTACTCAATAGAATCCCAAGTAGAGCTCTTCTTGATAGTTGAATGACCCCATATGAGATGTGGTACAATAAGAAGCCCAATTTAAAATATTTAAGAGGTTTCGGAGCAACTGTATGTGTGCACATTAAAGACAAAAAAGGAAAACTTGATGATATATCATATAAAAGCATTTGTGTAGGTTATGAACCAAATGGTTTTAAATTGTGGCATGTTGTTCATGTAAAATTTGTTGTTGCCAGAGATTTTGTTGTCGATGAAACCAATATGGTAAATTCTAGAGCTGTTAAATTTGAAACTGAATTCCTGAATGATTATAATGAAATAAAACAGACAGAGTTTCTGAATGATAATAAGATAATAAAACAGACAGAGTTCCTGAATGATAGTAAGGAATGCGACAACAAACAATTCCTGAATGAATGTAAGGAAAAGGGGAACACAAAATTCCTGATTGAAGACAATAAAAGTTTCCTGAATAAAAGCAAGAAAAGAAAACAGGACGATCTCCTGAATTAGAGTAAGGGATCAAATAACCTGAATGATAGTAGGGAAAATGCAACAGCAGACTAATTTTATTAAATTGGAAATGGAAATAATCCAATTGGGAATGATAGCATAGAAATTATGAATAGAAGAAGTGAGAGATTAAAGAGTAAGCCACATATATCCTATAATGAAGAGGATAATAGTTTAAATTTGTTTTAAATGCTTACACAATCTTTAATGATGTCCCAGTTAAAAAAGAAAATGTGGCAACCCTAGTCGGGTGGTAACTATAGTCGCCTGCATTCACATAAAACCTCTGATCTTAAAATTCCTTTGAATCCAAAAACACATTGTTCACAATAATGCAAGCACGCCATTTATCGGACTGTTCATTCGGCAGTTTGCCAGTTAAGCAAAGGGAAATGAAATCTTGACCCTCAAAATTTGTTTTTTGTATATCTCGAGTAATTACGGTTCAATTTTAGTCATGTTTGATGTCAATCAAAAGATTTTTAGATTCCTAACAATTTTTCTGAAGCAACTAATACTTAAACCCGAAAGGTTTAGAAATTACATGGCTTTGAAAAAATGAGTCGATGGAAAGGGGGGCGTGGGGAGAAAAAAAAATAAACTTGACCAGAGTACACACATAAGGAGTCCGAATCCCAAGTTTGGTTATCCTAGCTCTTATAGTCTCTAAGATCTAGGCGTTCACACGGACGGACGGACAGACGGTCAGACGGACAGACGGACGGACATGGTTATTTCAATTTCTCTAGTCACCCCGATCATATTGTGGGTAACTTTGGGGGGTCTCCGACGTCTCCTTGTCTATGTTACATACATTTGCACAAAATTAATATACCCTTGTACCTCTTTAGGTACAGGGTATAACGATAAATGCTTTTGGGAACAAGCTATAATAACAGAATTAATTGCTCTTAAAATTAGATACAAGGCTAGATTAGTTGCTAGAGGATTTTCTCAAAAGTAACAAGTTGATTATGAAGAGAAACATATATGAGAATTCCACAAGGCAATGTTGTAATGGTGACAATGTGTGCAAATTGAATAAATCCATTTAAGGTCTTAAGCAAGCCGCTAGATGCTGGTTTGAGGTTTTTAAGCAAACTTTGAAAGAGTGCGAATTTGTAAACTCTCCCGTAGATAGCTGTATATATATTTTGAACAATGGTAACATCATGGAAAACATATATGTTACTATATGTTGATGATGTGGTTATACCTACAAAGAATATAATAAAAATGAAGCCGAACGTTAAACTCGGGCGTGGTCGAGTTTGGTATACCCTGTACCTAGTAGACGGAATTGAAAAAGAAAAGGTGGCAACCCTAGTTGGGTGGTAACCCTGGTCGCCTACAGTCATATAAAACCTATGGCCTTAATATTCCTTTGAATTCAAAAACACATTGTTCACAATATTGCAAGCACGCATCTATCGGTCTGCTCATTTGGCAGTTTGCAGGTTACGCAAGGGGAATTAAAATCTTGACCCTCAAAATTAGTTTTTTTATATATCGTGTAAATATGGTCCGATTTTAGACATGTTTGATATAAGTCGAAAGATTTTTAGATTCCTAACAACTTTTCAGAAGCAACTAATACTTAAATCCGAAAGGGTTAGAAATTACATGGCTTTGAAAAAATGTGGTTGTTGAAGGGGAGGCGGGGGGAGAAAAAAAAATAAACTTGACTAGCGTACACACATAGGGAGTCCGAGTCCCAAGTTTGGTTATCCTAGCTCTTATAGTTTCTAAGATCTAGGCGTTCACACGGACGGACGGACAGACGGACGGACAGACGGACGGACATGGCTATTTCAATTTCTGTAGTCACCCCGATCATATTGTGGGTAACTTTGGGGGGTCTCCGACGTCTCCTCTATGTTACATACATTTGCACAAACTTAATATACCCTTGTAGCTTTTTAGGTACAGGGTATAATGAAGATGTGAATCTTAAGACGTATCTAATGGACAATGTTAGAATGACCGACCGTAAAGAAATTAGACGTTTTATTGATATAAGAATAGAAATATACGAAAACAAACTTTACTTGAGTCCAGCCGCATATGTTAAGAGAATTTTGAAGAAATTCAATATTGAAAATTCTAATACAGTCAGCACTCCTTTACCATGTAAAATAAATTATGAATTTCTTAATTCAGATAACAACTGTAATGCCCCATGTCGCAACATCATAGGAGGTTTAATTTATATAATGCTTTGTACACGGCCAGATTTAACTACAGCAGTAAATATCTTGAGTAGACATAGTAGTATAAATAATTCCGAGTTATGGTAACACTTGAAAAGGGTTTTTAGATATTTGAAGGGTACTATTGATATGAAACTGATTTTTCCAAAATTAAATTAGTTATGAAGACTCTGATTGAAGAAGTAAATAAATTGATAGAAAAACCCCTTCAGGATACTTATTCAAGATGTTTTTTGATTCAAATCTAAATTTTTGGAACACAAGGAGACAGAACTCAGTAGCAGAATCTTTAAATGAAGCTGAGTATATGGCTCTTTTTGAAGCCGTCAGAGAAGCTTTATGGCTGAAATGTCGTTTGAATAGTATTGGTATCAAGGTAGAAAATCTCATTAAAATTTACGAAGGTAATCAAGGTTATATTAGCATAGCAAACAATCCCTCATCTCACAAATGAGCCAAACATATGTTGGAATCCCCTAATTGATTTTTACAAAAATCACGTTTAATAACACCTTTTATATGCGAGTGGACCACTGTTTCTTTTTTCTTTTACTTCTGAAAGTTTCGCTAGAAGTAAGTCGTGGTGATGGTGTTTCAGCTTATTAAAATAAAATAAAAAGATATATATTAAACATATAAAACTGCAATTCTGTTTCATTTCTCAAATCATTATATACAACAGTGCAAATTATTATAGTGTTTTCGCAGGAAATAGAGTATATTCATTTTGCTCTGATGTTTGTAACGCACAGAACCAAACATCATAGGCCCACAAAGGTACATCTAGAATACTTAGAATTACTAGAAGAGTTTATATAGCCATATCCTTTGATTCGTCTGTTTCTATGCGATTTACTCTTTCAGTTTTAAAGCTATTTTGCTGAAATTTGGTATATAGCCTTCTGTTTTACCTAAGCAGTACGCTTATTTGAACCGGCCGAGTCGGTTTTTGCGCCACCCAAACCGGCCAATTTAATTCTTTCAAAGAACTCTAAACAATAATTGATTTTCATACTGTATGCCATCTGCGCAGTATGCGTTTAAATAAACAATTCTTTGACAGCGGCACTTAGCCGTTCTTGTAAACTGATCCTAAAGCCTGACCTAAGCAGTTTTGCCTGCTCTCTCCAAAACTCAAGTACCCAAGAGCAATGCTCTCCTAAAATAGAAAATTCCTAAAAACACTGAGGCTTCTCCTCAATCTCTTTTGTATTTGATTTTTAGTTTTAAGCTGAACACTGAACAATAACGATCAGAAAACAACCCGATTTGTAATTTCTTTTAATTGACGAAACTTCGGTTACAGCGTTGTTCTTAGTTACTACAACGGTCCATTTAATAGACTTGAAAGTAAATAAAAACGTAATTGGCGCAGTCGGTCGTGATAGTGTTATTTCCACTGAATCGCTATAGAAAAAAAAAAAAAACACCACGCTTTTAGACACCCTTGGGACGGTCAATATCGCGTTAAGTTTTAATAAAAAGCTCGACAATAACGCGAAACCGTGTAACGCAGTGTCAACAAAAAACCTGAATTTAATATTAGGAAGACACTATTGAAATTGTGAGATGTCGTGTACATTTATTTATTTAAAATCTGTCTGTGGACAATAATTAAATGGTTTTGCTGGTGACATTAACTTAAGGGATACTACATGTATTTGAGGCGGGTGTTAAATTTATTCCTTATTGTTGTGGTAGGTCAAGGGGATGTCTCCTCATTAGACGTCTGCTGGTTTGGCTGTTGTCCAACAGGTTTATGGCAAGGTGGTTGGGCTGGTTCTCAAGCCTTTTCAGGTATCTCTGGCTGAGACTGGAGATTTCATCTGTGACTGTTGGGATTCCAAGTTCTCTATTTATTGCACTATTTTCGTGGTAGGGATGCGCATTACAGGCAATTCTCAAGCACTTGTTCTGGAACCGCTGTATTCTCAGCCGATTCGAGTAGCTTGCCGTGCCTCACAGCTGTATCCCGTACGTCCACAGAATGAGAATGAGAATGTTGATTGTGTTGATTTTTCCGCGTTCACTACGATATTCTATCTGCTGAGCCAGGGATGTAGCGCGTCCATTTGCCTTTGAATGCTGTCGGAGGCTTCTCGTGGGTCGGATGATGAGGGGAGGAAACCAGTGTCGTCTGCATATGTAGCTATCATTAGGTTCCTGGAGGGGATAATGGGAAGGTCTGAAGGATTGGTCCGAGCACGCTGTCTTGGGGAACTCCAGCTCTGATCAGTCTGCGTAAGCTTATTGCACTTCCGCATCTGACTTGGAATGATTTAGGATTTAACGAGGGTAAAATGGGGGCTTGGGAGGTAGGATTTTAATTTGTGGAGGAGTCCAGAATGCCAAACTTGGTCAAATGCCTGCTCCACATCGAGCATTACAGTGCAACAGTACTTCTTCTGCTCGAATGCCTCGAGGATGCGTTCGACAAGCCGGTGGCACTGCTCCGGTGTTCCATGGCAGCGTCTGAAGCCAAACTGGGGATCGGAGTTCAATCCAGCCTCGTCCAGTACAGGCAATACTCTGCGCAAAAATACTCTTTCAAGTATTTTGGAGAGGATTGCCAGTAAGCTGATCGGACGATAGGAGGCCAGATTGGCTTCGGGCTTACCATGCTTAAGGAGGACAATAACCTTTGCTCTTTTCCATTCCTTCGGGAAGTACCCTAGACGGAAGCAGCCATTGTAAATGCTGGCCAGCATTTGTGTGCAGCGGAGTGGTAGCATTTTTAAGGCTGCCGCATCTATGCGATGCAGGCCTGGAGATTTGCTGTTCTTGAGTAGGGCGATCTCCTGCGCAACTTCTTCTTGGTTGACTGGTTGCAGCGGTGGTTTTGGCACGCTCTTCGGCAGAGCAGCAGTCGAACGGTGAGAAAGCGTTGAAGAGATGTTCGGCGAATGCCTCTGCTCTTTCAGCACCAGGATCCATCCGCATTGCGCACTGAAGATACCTTTTTAACCGGTCGTTTTATGTGGCGGGTGACGTTCCATAGATTGTGATTCGGGTTCCCTGGATAGAGTTGGTCGAGGAATCTGAGGAAGGAGTCCTGGTTTGCGAATTCCGCAGTGTTTTGTATTTCCCTAGTTAGATGCCCGATTGCTTTGTCGATGTCCCTGGGTGTACTGAGGAGGGGATTCGGATTATTGCGCAGTGGTCGGACTGGAGATCAGCATTTGTGGTGCAGCTAATCTTGGCATGTCCTATGCCTTTCGACACAGCAAAGTCCAGCAGATCTGGAGTCTTGAGGTGATCGGTTGACCAGTAAGTAGGCTCGCCAGTGGAGTGGCAGTCCATGCTGTGACGTTTGAGGTACTCAGTGTTTTCCCTTTAGGGTTGTTGGCGCGGGATCCCCAACAAGGGTGTTTGGCTGCTATGAAGCGGGCCCCAAGATGCTCGAAAAACTCACTGAGATGGCTTGCTGTTATGCGGTGTCTAGGGCGAAAGTAGACCACTCCGATGTTGATGTCTCCTTGCGGGCTGGCGATCCTGATGACAGGACATTGTGCCCAGTCTTGCTGAAACGCGGGCAGATCTAGGTATTGGATACCGCTCCTGATAAGGATGGCTGCTCCTCCGCGTGCTCTGCCAGAAGGGTGGTCTGCCTGAATGGGGGAAAAGTGGGTTTCGGCTACGAGTAGTATATCAATTTGGTGGGTTTTGAGATGGTGCTCAACTATGGCCTTGCTGTTCTGCAGGCCGTTTGTATTCCAGGCAATTAAGTGGAGCTTTACTTGCATGTCTTGCTGTTAAGAATGGTGGCCACCAGCTGTGCCATTTGGGCGAACATTCTCTCCAACATCCTCTCCAGCATGCCTTCCATGCGAGCGAACATCGCTTCTACCTGACTGGGGTGTGGGGATTCTGATTGGGTTTGGTCCGGGATTGAGGGATTCAGCGGCGTTGCGTGCACTCCATTGAGGGCGTCTCTGTAGCGACGGCTCCATCTCTGTGAATATAATGGCAGCAAAGACAAGGGTGGCTCCATTAAAACAACAATCACTGCCACGTCTGGAGCTTTGTGCTGCATTACTCTTGAGTCAACTCATTCAAAAAATAAAGGCATCGTTACGAAATGAGAAGATTTCTGTTTTCGAATGGTGCGACTCGACGATTGTGCTGTCCTGGCTATCATATGCACCAGCGCAACTAAAAACATTTGTGGGAAATCGAACCACAGAAATCTTGGACATCATTCCCAGGCAGAATTGGCGTCATGTGGACTCCAAATCAAATCCTGCTGGTTGTGCTTCGAGGGGCATGATGGCAGCAGAACTCATCAAGTTCCAATTATGGTGGAAGGGCTCACCATGGTTAAAGAATCATCATCAATATTCGGTAAGGCTGAAAAACTCAGCTTATCAGCTTATCTCTTTCAGATCAGTCCAACCAAGAAGAAGAAATGACGACCAACTGTCTAGCTGCATTGGCGGCTAAGACATCAGAGCACTTTCTGGATCATCTTCTGCAACGGGTTCTTCCTGGTCAAGACTTTTACACATTGGTGCATACGTTCTGAGATTCGTCAAATCCATGAAAGGTGGAATCTGCAACAAGGGATCCAAGACACTCAAACTTGACGAGATCACAGCGGCTCGTATTCTATGTTTGAAGTATGCACAAATCTGTTTCCATGATGACTACAAATTGACGCTCATGGACAAGCCACTCAAGAGGCGATCTCAACTGGCCAAATTATCACCACTGGTGGACAAGGACAATTTGCTACGCGTTGGAGGTAGATTGCACTACGCGCAATTACCTATTTAGGCAAAACATCCCACCATCGTGACTTCGTAACACACCAGCTGGCAGATGAATATTTATTCCTCCGCATGCTCCTCACTGGGGAGGAAAATGGGAATCTGCTGTCCGATCCGTTAAGCTACATCTACGCCGAGTTATTGGAAACTCTACCCTCACATTTGAACAGATGCGGACACGACTGACTCAAGTTAGTGCAGTGGTTAACTCACGCCCACTGTACTACACATCAGACGACGAGATGAATTATCTATCACCAGCTCACTGAACAATTGGCAGAGCATTCAGGCTATGTATCAGGGGTTCTGGAAGCAGTGGCACCAGGCCTATCTTACTTCTCTACAGCAGCGTCCGAAGTGGACCAACTCAACAACCAACATATCGATTGGCAATATTGTTTTAATTAAGGAGTCACACACACCACCGGCTTCTTGGAAAATAGCACGGGTCATCGAAACGTACCCAGGAAAAGATGATTTGGTTCGAGCGGTTAAATTGAAGACCAAATCGGTAGAATTAATAAGGGCAATTACCAAGGTCGCACTACTGCCTCGTTCAGAAACTTTGTTTCAGGGCGGGCCGGTATGTTGAGAAACGCTTTGACACATGCATTTCACTGTAGTTTTCGGCATTATCGAAATGTATAAGCATTTGCATGCTTTCGATATTGATGATCTAAGCAACCTTTTTTATTTATATATTGTATTCATTAACAATTAAGTTTATAATTCAGTAATAAAGCCACAGCCACTAAGGGCACATCAACCTACGGAAAACAGTTCCCTCCTTCCTTCTTTTGTTAAGATACAGTCCACTCGCTTGTTCCGGACCAATGATATAGTAGTCCGATTTTAATAAAATTCAGAACAAACGCGTATATATATGTAAAAAACGTGTTTGCCGAGTTTTGAAGAGATCAGTCAATAAATGTGCGAGTTATTCCCTTGAAAGGCTGCGGAGAGAAACGCGAGGCAATTGAAAACCGAGAGTGTAACGTGAGCGTAAGAAATGTGCGAGCGGTAGAAAGCAAAAACGAAAAGTGCAAGAGCGCGTACAAATTGAGTGGCTGTATTGCAGCAGAAACGAAAAATTGTTGATGATCGAAACCAATAATGTAAAATTTTGGCAAACAAGAACAATAATTTTTTTTTGCAGTTAATGTGCTTGGAACTTAATCACAGGAACAACCGTCAAACCATTTTTCGCCTTCCTTGGCCAATGCTATCGGTATATAGCAATTCGTCATTAATAATATGGTCACTAGCACCAGAATCAATAAAAAATTCGCATTTATCCATTACTGAGGTCTTTATCACTTCTTTTACCATGAATGCCATGCAGTGAATTTGCAGCTTGAATTTGTTTTTACTTTTCTTTATTTTTATTATTTATTATTCTTTTACAATGATAACAATCTTTTTTAAAACGCCATTCTCCGCCACAGTTAACTTTATTCTTGTAGCTTCCGATCGAACAAAAAGAAAGCAAAAAGAACACCGATGGCAGTTATTGCGGGTCTTTATTAATCACTCTTTTTAAAAACTCGTGATTGCACATCCAAGCTCAACCTCTACCGGAAATTAATTAAAGACAGGCTACTAAGCACTTCCTTTTAGGCGTAACGCCGGTAAGTGGCAGCTGTCACTTTTAAACCAGAGTTGCAGCGTGATCAGCTGTTTTCGAACGATTACGATTAAGACTCGTGACTCCTGGCCGAGTAAAGTGGGTGTTGTTCCGTGGTGTGGCGCCAACCGATTCACATGTACTGTTCTCGTGGTCCGCTTGCCAGGCAATCGCACTTCATATATCATCAGATTGAAGTTTAGGGCATCTACCAACCTTGCGGGTGGGTGCGTACAACCAGACTTCTTGATTTTCAGCAAATTCCACGCTGTGCGCACGAAGGTCATAACGTTGCTTGTTGACTTGAGCGGCGGCCTGCAATTTCTGTCGAGCCACATCAGGAACACTTCGGCGGTGTTCTTGCAGTCGCTCTACAAAATCGGAGTAACTTGTCGTTACAGGCGTTGGCCTCCCGAACATCAATTCAGTGGTTAGGCGAACTTCTCTACCCAGCAGTAAACGTGACGGTGAAAATGCAGTGGACTCATGTGGAGCAGAGCAATATGCCCACATGGCTAAGGGCAACAGCTGGTCTCAGTCCCTCTGATCGATTTCTTCAAATTTGGCCAGACAGTCGAGCAGCGTTCGGTTAAAACGCTCTACCATTCCGTCGGACTGAGGATGTAGCGGTGTGGTGCGAGTTTTCTCGACACTAAGTAATTGAAGGCAGCTTTTAAATAATTCGGCTTCAAAATTCCTGCCTTGGTCGGAGTGCAGTACAAAAGGAGTAACAATGCGAGAGAATACCTCGTGAACCAAAGCTCTTGTTACCGTTTCTGCAGTTTGATCCGGAATCGCAATACACTCGGGCTATTTTGTAAAGTAGCACATAATGACACCGATATAGCGGTTACCACGGGAGGTTGTGGGCAAGGGGCCGAGAATGTCAATTACTATGCGCTCAAAAGGGGCGCCCACAGCACTTGGCCGCAGTTTTCCGACTGTGCGTCGATGAGGGCCTTTGCGTGCGGTGCACTTCGAACATCGAGCGCACCATAATGCTACGTCTGCGCTTTGTCCAATCCAGTAATAACGGGCTCGTAGTTTTCCCAGAGTCTTCTTCACACCGAAATGGCCTCCAGTGACAGAGTCATGGTCCTGTCGTAGCGCCTTAGCTTGCAGGGCTCTCGGGACTACGGTTGCTGTCCATCCATTCTTCGTGGTGATCTTCACGACGCCTTCATCCAGAAACAGCTTCTCGCAAAGATGCCAATATCCTTTGGTTTCCTCGCTTTTGCTCCAGATAGCAGATTTCGGCGGGCGTTTGCCCGATTCCAGCCACGTGCTCACAATAGACGGAGTTGGGTCGGTCGTTTGCTGTTGGCTGAAGTCGGTAATCTGGGTCTGTAATATTCGCAGATCCTGATGATCATTCAGTTCGGCTTTCTCGCACAGGCGACATTCGCCACAAGGTCGGCGGTAAAGACCGTCCGCATTTCCGTGATGCTGGCCGCTGCGATGCTGGATATCCATGTTGTATTGCTGTGAGCGCTCAATCCAGCGGGCGAGCTGGCCTTCGGGCTCTTTAAAATTGAAAAGCCATCGCAGAGATCCGTTCGAAGAAGAAATTTCTTTCCAAACAGATAGTGATGGAAATGCTTTGTAGCAAGTACGGCTGCTAGCAATTCCCTTCGCGTGACGCAGTAGTTGCGCTCCGCGGCGTTAAACGTTTTACTGTAGTACTCCAATACGCGCTCATGGCCGTCCTGGATCTGACTCAAAACAGCACCTGCCCCATGGTTGGACGCATCGGTATCCAGGATGAAGAGACCAGTGGGATCCGGAAATCCAAGAATGCGTGCTTTAGTTAGCTTCCTTTTTAGAGAGTCAAACGCAGTTTGACCCGAAGTAGACCATTCAAACTTTCGACGGGCTTCAGTCAACTCGTGTAATGGGCGGGCTATTGTTGAGAAGTCGGCGATGAACTTTTGATAATAAGAGCATAGGCCGATGAAAGATCTCACATCCTTCTGGTTACGGGGGGAGGCCAGTCCACAACTTTACTGGCTTTATTAGGTTAGGCTCGCAGGGCGTTGTAGCTGACAATGTGTCCTAGGTATTTGACTTCGGAGCGGAAAAAGTGGCATTTCTGCACTCGATAATCGTTCAAAAACCTCCTTCAAATGTGCAAGATGCTCTTCGGTCGTGCGAGAGTGCACAATTATGTCATCTAAATAGACCAAAGTTGATTTCCAAGCGACACCGCTGAACAGTCCATCCATCAGACGCTCAAAAGTTGCTGGTGCGTTAGTGAGGCCGAAAGGCATGACGTTAAATTCATAAAGGTCTGATTCGCAAGTAAAGGCAGTCTTTGTCATCCATCCAGTCATCCATTTCCACCTGCCAGTATCCACTTGAGATCCATAGTGGAGAACCATCGTGATCCGAATAGCGTGGTAAGGATGTCATCCATTTTCGGAAGTGGGTTGGAGTCCTTCACCGTAATGCTGTTTAGCTTTCTGTAGTCCACGCAAAATCTCGTGGTGCCGTTTTTCTTCCTAACCAAGACGACGGGTGAGCCCCATGGGCTGCAGGACGGACGAATCACATTTCGGGATAGCATGTCCAGCACCAATTTCTGGACCTCGTTCTTTCGAGAGAGCGGAAATCGGCGAGGCCGCTGCTTGATAGGGCTTGCCGAACCGGTGTCGATGCTGTGGCGCGTCACGTCGGTGCGTCCGGAGTCATCATCGTTTTCAGCAAACACATGGCTGAAGTCTGCCAGGAGGTGCTGCAATGGCAGTTGAACCTCGACTCTTGCCTCTGGAAGATTAGCTGGTTCGCTGTAGGCGACTGGTTTCTTCAGACTTTTGATTTACCGTTGGTTAGGGATAACTTTCATCGTCTCTACTTCTCCCAAGATCGTGTGTGATGACAAACGACGTTCCGCCGAGCTTAGATTTAGCACTCTCAAGGTAATGATGGTAATAGTCGAAGTAAACACAAGGGAACTGCCAAGAACCATGTCGTCCGGTATTTGAGAGTGGACTCCTCGCTCGAAAAGAGCTATCGGCGTGGTTTCCTGCGCGGTACAGACAACCTGGAAATGCGTATCACTGTATGCTGTTACGGTGACAGGAAACTCTAAGCGCCAACTTTCTAGGTTCATTTGGGCACGATGTAGTTGTAGAAAATCCAGGCCCAACAAACTGGGAGTGCTGTCATCAGTAAGCAGGAACTCATGCTTAAGAAACTGATTCGCGATCTTCAATTTCACGGTGGCCTTAGCTGTGCACAGAATTGGGTGGGAGTCGGGACCAAGAAGAGACACCGTACAGGGCGTGGTGGGCAATCGGCTTTTAATCTGACGTCTATTTAGTAATGAGACGGATGCGCCTGTGTCAACCACGATGCGAAGTAGTTGTCCCTGTAAAAAAACAAAACAGTGTAAACTCTGACCACCTAGTGCGGAAATAGTGTACGTAGCTTTTGCTGGTGACGTCTTAATCCCGCGGTGGGCGAAGTGCTTCTCCTTGCCGTCATCAGCAACGTGTTGATTCGGCGAGGGATTAGTTCCTTAACAAACGGTATTTCCGGGGCGCGCTAGTTACCAGTGCCTCCTGCAGCTGGTGTGAGTGTCCCTCTCAAATGTTTTAATCACGTAGGTTTCGATTATTTTAATAATGCGACAAGCGTCTTTCCTCTTTGAGGTCCAAAAATGAACTGCCCATATTTTATTAAACAGATAAAGCTTAAGCTACTATGTTTACAGGAATCGTACTTTGTGTCTTAGTTCAGGGAAATGCTGCTGCGGCAGTTCTAGTTTGTTACCTAGAACTGTTGTAATCGACATGATTGCGATGAACTGCTCCTCAGTGGCTTGGTGGGTGGTACCGAATTGTCTATACTCTGTATAGTCGATTCGGTAACTCCTCCCCCCCCCTGGAATGGAGTGACGGCCACATTGATGGAATGGCCGAAGCGTAATTACACGGAAGCTCTGTCGAGGCGAAAGTAATGCTCCTTCTCTTGCATGTCAGGATACATGTTGCACATATGGTCAATAAAGCAACCAAAATGTGAATTGTGTAAAGATGGTTTGTTGCTGCGGTTTTCCTGACAATTAGGTCGTCTTGGCTGGATAGAGTCCGTTGGTGAATTTTATATAGGTTTAGGCCATCGAACGTCTTGTTAATATTAATCTTCTTGAACGGTTCTATTGAGAGTTCTGTTTTTGGTTCGAATTCCATCACCATTGATTAAGAAGGGAGATGTGGCGTTGTTCCACTTCTTTGATAATTTCTTGCAGCCCGATGTCTTTAATGTCGCATGTTGCTGTTTGACCTTGGAGTATTCCTTTGATACGGCTAATGTCGATTAAGTTAGTTTGTGCTCGAGCGCTTTCGCATATATGGGTCGGACACTTTTCTTCGAAGTACGTAACTTGGTCGTTTTGGTTATATAGAATGTAATTAGGTGTGATTAAGAATTTAGTTTGATGTATTGGCAGAGGGACCACGTATGCTAATTGGCAAATTTGTGACTTAAATATAGGTATTTTGACATGAAATATTATTTATGATTTAACAATATAAGTTTCTAAGGCTAGCAATCTATATAAATGTTCTTCGGATTCCACTATTATGTTCTGAATGTATATAAATTTGTTTATGGGTTCGATTTCTTTTTCTGATAATATGAATTTAGGTATTATATTGAGTTTAGTTGGCGAAATACTTTCCGCTATGTTATTAATGTGGTTTTGTAAAATATTTATCTTAAAATTAATTCTAGTAATGTATTGGAGTGTATATTATATATATTGTTGTTGAAGTTTTTAATGATGTTGTTGATAGTTGTTTGTTCTTGGTTTATGTGTTGTATAATGTTTTCGAATCTTAAGGTAAATTCTTGGTTAAGTATACTTTGTTGGTTAATTTTTTTGTAATTTGATTTTCGTTTTCCTTAACAACGTTAAACTTATCATTTATTTGTTGGGCGCCTTTAGCGTCCATATTTCCTGTTACAACTTTTATTAAGCTGCCAAGGCTGTTCACCAATCCTCTCTTTTTTTTTTTTTTTTCTTCTTGAAGGTATTAATGCTTTGATTTTGATTTTTGCTGGTCTACTTTTTCTTTCAAACCGTCAATTATTTCTTCTGAAAAATTTATCTGTCTTAAGTCGTTTACTGTTGTTTCGAATTTTTTCTGTGTTTTCGAGAAAATCTTTTATATTGATTTTGTGTAGTAAGTGTTTGTAGGATTGTACCAGTCTTGCGTTTCCCAGGTCGATCTTCGCTATCTTGTCGTGTTCTCCAACTGTTGAATTTTGATAAACTGTGCTGTTACGCAGTATAATCTAGAAGAATATGGCTGTGATTACTATTTGGTTCTCTTCTTTATCTTTGATTTGTGGATCTTTTGATCTTTGTGTGATATAAAGGTCAGGCCCTTGTCCTGTTTAACGATATGTTTCGTAAATCGGGGCGTTAGTTTGTTCCTCCTGTTTTCCTTTCTAAAGACTGTTTTGCCTATCTCAATTGTTTCTGGTTGGTTCCTATTCTCATTGCTTTTAGTTATTCGGTCCTTCATTTTATCGTCCATGTTCTTCTTAATGTTTGGGTAGATCGTGTTGCGAAATTCGTTCAGTTTCTGCAAGTAGTCGTGTTCGTTGTTTTGAGAGATGTTCTGATTTATACTGTGAGGTCTTCCGTGGAAAATCTCGAAGGGTGTGTATTTTGTTGTCGAGTGAACTGCGTTGTTATAGGTTATCAGGGTTTCAAAGAAAATGTCTTCGTGGTCACAAAAGAGTTTTTCTGTCTTTCTTTTGTTCAGTATTATTCTGTATATCTCGGTTAGAGACGAATGCAGTCTTTCCACTGGGGAATTACTCGAGGATTGTTGAAATGAAGTAAAGTGTAATTCTATGTTATATTGAGCACAAAAATCTTTAAACAGCTTGTTTGCGAATTCCGGGCCTTGATCGCAAATTAGTTTTTTTCGGAATTCCGAATGTCGAGAGGAAATTCCTCATCGATTTTACTATGTTGAGACTGTCTCTCGATGGAACTGTATACCCTGCCGCAAATTTAGAAAATTTATCAATGATGGTTAGTATTGTTTTTCCGTTAATCGTATAAATATCTACGTGAATAATTTGCATTGGGGTTAGAGGGGTTTCTGTTTCTGAATATTCGAGTATTTGCGGCTGCCTGTCGTACTTAAGTGTTTGGCAGATATCGCAGTCATTGATAATGTGTGAAATTTTGGTCTTTAGTAGTGGGAAGTATATGGATCTTTTTAAATGGGCTACTGTCTCGTCTATTCCCCTGTGGTTGTTTGCTAAGTGGTATTTACGTATTTCCGCTTCTTGTTCGTCTGGGTCGGTTATGTCTTTTAAGAGGTTCGTGCATCTAATAACCTTGTATAATTTGGTTGGTAAAAAGTATTCTGTCATTGTTTCCTCAATGGTTTTGAAAATTTCGTTGGGTGCAAAGATAGCACACGTTTTGTTGGGTTTAAGTATTTGTTTTAGAATATTAGTCATTTTTTCCTTATCGTAATGTGTTTCTGATATTTTTCTTCTCATTTTGTTTTTGAAAGGCACGGAAATGGCTCTTTCGGCTTGATCTGCGATCTTGAAGACTATTTGTAAGTTGTATTCATTTAATGGCTTGCTAGAAATGGAAATTAGATCGGAAGTGTCTTTGTTTTCGGGAGGAGTTATGGAATTGGTATTGACTTCGGCCGTTACACGGCTAAGAGCGTCTGCTACCACATTCTGAGATCCTTTCTTGTAAATTATCTCATAGTCGTATTCCAGTAATTGTAGTTTCCATCGGACCAGTTTTGAATTTGGCTCTTTGAAATTCATAAGCCACGTCAATGGCCTATGGTCCGTAACTATCTTAAATTTCTGTCCGTACAAGTAGGGGCGAAAGTGTTTTGTTGCCCAGATAATGGCTAACATTTCTTTTTCTACGGTTGAGTAATTTATTTCCGTGTCTGATAGCGTTCTGCTAGCGAAGGGCACAGGCCTATCATGGTTAAGCGTGCCTTGAGACAATACTGCCCCAATGGCGAAGTTACTAGCGTCCGTAGTTAATATAAAAGGTTTACTGAAGTCAGGGTATTGAAGGATCGGGTCGTTGCATAGCAGTGTCTTGCAAGTTTCAAAAGTTTTAATATATTCCTCATCTATTTTGACTGTCGTTTTGCCTTTCAGCTGTTGAGTCAGAGGTTTGGTGATCGCTGCGAAGTTCCTTATGAATTTTCTATAGTAACCGAGTAGTCCCAGGAACGATTTAATTTGTTTTTGGGTTTTTGGTATAGGGAATGCCTTAATGGCGAGTAATTTTTGAGGGTTAGGTTTTATGCCGGAATCTGTAACCACATGACCCAGATATTCAATTTCTTTACGGAAAAATTCTGATTTCTTCGGTTGGAGTTTTAGATTTGCTTTACTTAGTTTATCGAATACTAACTTTAGATCGTTGATATGTTCCTGGAGTGATGACGCAAAGACTATGATGTCGTCGAGATAAATAAGACAACATTTACCGTTAAGGTCTGCTAGTATGTTATCCATCACTCTTTGGAAGGTTGCTGGGGCGTTGGTGAGGCCGAAAGACATTCTTAAAAATTCAAAATGTCCGTCTAATGCCGAAAAAGCTGTCTTGCTAATGTCGTTGGGATCCATCTCCACTTGATGGTACCCGCTTGCTAAATCTAGAGCTGTGAAATATTTTGCTCTACCTATCCTATCTAAAACATCGGTTATAATGGGCATGGGATATAGTCGATCACCAATCTCCATTTTTTTTTTATTTGAGCTGTCGGTTTTTTTTGACACCAGGAAAATAGGTGCGCCCCAAGGGGAGTGGCTGTGTCTAATGATATCTTGTTCCAAAAGTTTTGTGATTTGTCTTTGTATCTCCTGTCTTTCAACGGGGCTATACCGGAATGGTTTTGAACGTATTGGGATTTCGTCCGTAGTCTGTATTTTATGTTTCACCAGATTCGTGAAGGTTAGGTTATCTCCCTCGTGGTGAAAGAGTTTCGGAAATTTCTTGCAAAGGTTTTTTAATGCAGTCAACTCCTCGACATTTAAGTGGTCAGTCCGCAGTTGGGTCAAAATATCGGTCTTGTCTTTGGGTATGTTGTCACTGAACTCAAACATGGCATTTAATTCAATAAAATCGTTCTCGGTGTACTTTTCAACTTGTAACTCTGAGTCGAGGTACAGTTTCTGTTTGTCTCGTGATCTATTGACTACTTCCATGAGACTAAGGTTGTTCCTAGCCTGGTACAATCCTCCTGATATGAGGATGTCTTCGGAAATTTGTGTTGTTTCGCACCAGAATGCGCCGTTATCAATGCTAACGGGTAGCTTCACTATGTTCTTGGAAGTTTCCTCTAGAACGTGGAGTTCTGAGGCTGTACTGTTTTCTGTGTACATTACAATTTTAAAGTGTTGAGTTTCTAGTATCAATTTTTGAATATTGACTATTGCCTTTACTCTTTATAAGATGTCCATACCGATTAATTCATCGAATAATTGGTGGAATCTGAACAGAATTAGTTTATAAGATGTAGTATCCGAGAATTCTTTGAATAAAGGTACTCTGGTCATTTGGGAGACTTCATGCACGTTAAGTGCGGTTTTAATTGAAATTGGGTCTGTTAGGTTAATTCGGTCTGAGTTTAGGACTAATTCAGGGTTAATGAAAGACATAGTCGCCCCTGTGTCTATTAGGAATTTTAAAGGGTATCCGGGTTTTAGGTGGATTATTATGTATGGTAAGGGGGACCCGGTCTCTCGTTTAATTAAGTACCCTGTTTCTTTCTCGAGGCACTTAATGGAAAATTTGCGTCCTCGTCTATATTATGTAGTTGAGTGTTAAGAGCATATTCGTTTGAAGCCTGTTCCATATTATTAATGGTACTCCTAGTCCTTTTGGAACTTGAATTATCGGATCTATTTTGCTCGTAGTTACGGTTAGTCTGCATATTTTTGGGCATTATTGCCGGTACGTCATTTCTTCTGTATTGGTAGTGATCTCTTACGTTCGGGGTGTATTGTTGGTAAGTCCTCTTTCTACCGTAGTCTCTTGGTCTGTGACTATCGATTTGGTTGCCCTGATATCCTCTTTGGTATTCGTTAAAAGACCCGATTTGTCGTCTGTACTCTGTCTGCCTAGTTTCTGGCTTTTTCTTATTTTCTTGGAAATAAATGTGCCTTTCCTTGATAGCCCATTCGAAAGCTTCCTGGAGGTTGGTAGGTCTCATGGACCTTACCGCTAGTCCAAGTGGGCCTTTGATGCCCCTACGAAAGTATTCAGACAGGTGTCCGCGAACAAATTCTTCTTTGTTCTAATAGATATTGGTTCGTCTTCTTTGGTATCGGTTAGTTTGAAAAAGGTCGTTTTGATTTCGCAAATTTTTTTGAATAGAGCTTGAATTGGAAGCTTAGAATCAGCGAGGTTATGAAGTTCGGTCAAGAGAGTTTGTTCGTCTCGCTTGTCGGAGCAATGCAGGATTAATGCGTCTTTAATTTCATCCCAATTAAGACTGGCTCCAGATATGTCAATCGCATCGTCGGCCTTCCCTTGGATCTTCTGTCTAATTGCCCTTAAAAGCATTTGACCGTAGGGTGTCTTATCGGTTTCTCTGATTAATAGAAGAATTTCTTCTACGTTATTAATGAAGTCGTTAAGTTTCTTGGGGTTACCGTCATAAGGCGGTAGGAGACGAATTACGTCCGGAATCTTAAGAGACGAAACCAAGTCCATGTTGTTTATTGGTATAGCCGCTTGATTAAGTGGCGGAGAGTTTGCTGACGAATTCATCGACGATGTTGAAGGCAACCTAAACACGGCCTGGAGTTGTTGTTGTTCGGGTTCTTCCCTAACGTTCGTTAGACTAGTGCTAGCCCTGCTCTTGCTTCTGGTGTTTGGGATAAGCTTTTTGAATTTCCCGATAGTCGACATCTAACAATTTGTCTTTCTATCTTTAAATTGTGAGTTAGATTGGTGATTCGGTCTATTTTCTTTATCGTTGTTCTCACTAAATTGAACGTTGTCAAGATATACTGTAAAAGTAGTGTAGTTGTTATTTGTGTAATAATCTAATTCTAGATTGTAGGTTGTTTGTGTCATTTGTGTAGTGTAGTGTCGTAGGCTTCTTTCCTTGTTGTAAGAGTGTTCAGTATCTGTAATGTAGTGAAAAATTATTGTTTCTTATATTTCTTGTGCAATATATGTATGTAAGTAGTTTTGTTTCGGCGATAGTACAAAAGGGTGTAGGTATATTTATTTGTGTATGAATGTTTTTATCTTTTCTTTTGTTTTGCCCATTGTTGAACTTTACTCCTGTGTTTTTTTTTTTTTTTTGCTTGACTCACTTCAGTGACCTGTTCAACGATGAACCGATTTGCGTCCAGCGCTAGAAAATAGTTCGGGCTTGTCACTAGTTTAATATGTGATAGTGCGAAAATTCTTGTTATTGGTATTTTGTACGTTTGTATATATATGTATATATTTTATTTTGTATTCTTTCTTGTTTTTTTTTTTTGAATTTTGTTTTTTTTGTTTTTTTTTTTTTTTTTTTTTTTTTTGAATTCTTAAAATTGTTATTTGCCCATTTTCGGAGAACTAAGAAAATTAGAGGCGAAAATAAATTCCTAAAAATTTTTAACCTAAAATGAATACGAATTCACATTTCTTCGGGGGAAACGGAGAACAATTCACCCCAAATTTTAAAATTCTTTTATTTGCTTATTTTCGGAGAACTAAGAAAAATTAGAGGCGAAAATAAATTCTTGAAAATTTTAACTTAAAATGAATACGAATTCACATTTCTTCGGGGGAAACGGAGAACAATTCATCCCAAATTTTAAAATTCCTTTATTTGCTTATTTTCGGAGAACTAAGAAAAATTAGAGGCGAAAATAAATTCTTAAAAATTATAACTGATTTTTTTTTTTTTTTTTTGCCCGTTTTATTTTGTTGGTACAACTGTTGGACCGCCGTGATAGTTATATCCTGCACCTCAGTGACCTATTCGAACAATTTCGTGTTGCGTCCAGCGTGTCAAAGCGTTTGCTTGACTTGCTTCAGTGACCTGTTCAACAACGAACTGATTCGCGTCCAGCGCATCGATACAACCAGCGGTTTGTTGGCATTATTTATTTTCTGTGGTTTATATCATCGTTGAATATTTGAATAACTATTGTTATTTTACTTTTTTGTTTTTCTTTTTTTTTTTTTTTTTTTTTTGAAATTTTGTTGAATTTATTTAGTTTATTGTTTATTTATTTATACGTAGTTGCTTTGCCCCTTTTGAACACCATCTTTCACATCACTACACAGCTACTCACAATACAAGATTTATTATGATCCTGATCCTGGTTGCAGGTGTCTTTTGGGATTGTATCCTGTTCGTATTTCGACTGCGCCAGTTACCAGTGCCTCCTGCAGCTGGTGTGAGTGTCCCTCTCAAATGTTTTAATCACGTAGGTTTCGATTATTTTAATAATGCGACAAGCGTCTTTCCTCTTTGAGGTCCAAAAATGAACTGCCCATATTTTATTAAACAGATAAAGCTTAAGCTACTATGTTTACAGGAATCGTACTTTGTGTCTTAGTTCAGGGAAATGCTGCTGCGGCAGTTCTAGTTTGTTACCTAGAACTGTTGTAATCGACATGATTGCGATGAACTGCTCCTCAGTGGCTTGGTGGGTGGTACCGAATTGTCTATACTCTGTATAGTCGATTCGGTAACTCGCTCGGCTAATGGCGATTCATCAAACAGCAGGGCCAACGTCGATTTCTCCTGTAACGGGGACTGGGAAGTATTGGAGTTGGGCCCTATGGTTGGCGGCACATTTGCAGCAAGGTACTCGACCGGAGTTGATGTCGGAGATGTGATGACCCTGGCGTCGTGCAGATCGTTTTTACGAATAGGTGACAGACCGGTGGACATGGGTACCTGGTTGACCTCTACCTTTGGAGAGGGAGGGCAGCTTCCTGGCGGTGACGTCTCCAGTGACAAGGATTTTATAATCCGTTGTTTGTCAGGGTCTGGGGTCGACCATGTGGCGTTTTTATCGCCGCCTGGTGGGCGCACGTGGATTTTCCGGCTGGGCAGCATATCGCCACTTCCTTTCGGGGACGGCTCATCAAACGACGACACCTGGATGGATTCAACCTGTGGAGAGGGGACACCAATTCCTGGGGGTGGCTTATCGGACAGCGCCGGATTCACCCGTAGGGGCTCTGATACGGCAGGGAAAATATTCGGGCCTTTAGTTGATCTCGACGACATTGCGGTTGCTTTACCCGACCTCCTGACTGGCTTTTGAGTCTGACCAGTCTTCAAATGTGAAGGATGAGGCTCGGGGAGCATACGCATTCGGGGGCTTTCTGGGTTATCTGCCAGCTTCCGCCCCGAGAGTCTGGCGGATTTTAGTTTTCCGGGTGTGGTGCGGACGAAGCAAATAGTTGTCCGCTAGTTGATTTGCGATGTCTACTTCTTCTGGGTGAAGTAACGTTTGTGGTGTGCTGAGCGGTTACGTTCAAAACAGTCCCACGTGGACGACGTCTACATTGAGCTTCAATTCGTGTGGCCATTTCAAGGGCATCGCCAAGAGTAGCTGGATTGCTAGAGAGTATGAGGATCTGATAGTTAGTCTCCCGTATGCCATCGATATGTGACACCAATATGTGATTATAGGTAGCTGAAGGCAATTCGCCGAAAACTAATGGGCCCAGACGATCCAAATCACATGAAAAGTCACTCAGGGTCTCTTTCAGTCCCTGTACGCGATTATGAAAGAGATGATAGCCGATTTGCGTACTCACAGCGAAATGGTTACGCATGGCGGTCGTAAGTGCCTCATAAGAGCTTAAGGTAGTCTGTGGCAAAGTTGTGTAAAATCGCTGGGCTCTTCCACGCAGGCTTATACACAACTTCCAGCATTTTTTTCGCTCGGACCAGTTATACTCCTCGGCCATGTCGTCCAGTAAACGTTGAAATTCGCGCCATGGTGTACTGCCGTCATACAATGGGGGCGGCTCTGTGTCAGTAGTGTCCCAACAATTCCGTGCTACGGATAAGTAGGTGGTGTCACCGCAGGTCCCTCTCACCAGTATACTTCCTTCCGGTATGGATTCATGGAAGAATCGGTTAGAGGGCATGACTTCTGGCGGTGCGGTCACCTGAGGTTCATTGGTGCTGACACCACGTGGCGTGCTATATGCCACGCCCGTGCTTGGTGCGGGTGGCGTCGTGGTCGCCCAAGGATCGGCGATAGCTTCGGTTGGTACCGCGGAGCGATCCATACTAGACAGTAATGTTCGTTCTAAAGATCGTTTATTGAAAGAACGATCCATGGCATCCATTTTCAGTTGCATCTGCGAGTCCAGAGCATCCATTTTCTTCTCGATGTCGTCCAGAGGCATCTCTCTGCGTCGGCGAACTGCTATTTTAGGTATTGTAGGTGGTATTTTTAGGAATCCGCTTTACCACCCCACATCTGACACCAATGTATCGAAATTGACCCTCTGGTTGTCTGGGTTTTCGCCACTGATGGCCGAGCGGTAATTTAGTTGTAGCGGAGTGCCTGCTGAGCGCCCCCGCCGACGGGTTTATGGCCACGATCGAACGAAAAGAAAGCAAAAAGACCACCGATGGCAGTTATTGCGGGTCTTTATTGATCACTCTTCTTAAAAACTCGTGCTTGCATATCCAAGCTCAACCTCTACCGGAAATCAATTAATGACAGACTCCTAAGCTCTTCTTTTTCGGCGTAACGCCGGTAAGTGACAGCTGTCACTTTTAAACCAGAGTTGCAGCGCGATCAGCTGTTTTCGAACGATTACAGAGTCGCATCTGTTTTTGTTACAATATATTTTTTTTATGGATACACACACGGCTGTCTATAACAAACAAAAAACGCGGCAAAAAACTTCTTCAAAAAAAATGAATTTCACAAGAAAGTGAAAAGAAAAAATTACTTCACAATTTACTTCAATTTCACAAATCAATTATTATTAGGCATGGACTGGGTCCATAACCTGTTGTAGTTATTGATTTGAGAAATGAAACAATCACAGTTTTATATGTTCAATATATTAAACTGAAACAGTGGTGAATATTTATAGGACCCAGAGAAGAGAGCAGAAGCCCCTTTTCAAGACGAAGAAGCAGGAGATGGAAAGGCTTGAGTGTGAGAAGTTGGAGAACAGCAGGAGCAGGAATGATGCCCGCGACTTTTACAGGAGGGTCAAACGCATGACTCAAGGGTATAAGTCTGGATCGCTTGTCTGCAGGAGTGATGAAGGAAATCTTGTCACAGATGCAGAGACCGTACTGAGATTATGGAGGGACCACTTTGAAACTTTTTTGGCTGGAGACAACCAAGGGTCCGATGAAGAAGATCCACTAACCCCAATCAGAGAAGATGGTGTTGAAGTTCCCATCCCTAACTATACGGAAGTCGAAGTCGCCATAAAGCGACTTAAAAACAATAAAGCCGCGGGAGCGGACGGCTTACCGGCTGAATTGTTTAAGGCTGGAGGCGATGAGTTGGTAGGGTGCATGCACCAGCTCATTTGCAACGTATGGTCAGCGGAAACTATGCCCAATGATTGGAGCCTCAGCATGATCTGCCCCATTCTGAAGAAGGGTGATGCAACACAACGCACCAACTATCGTGGCATCAGTCTTCTTCCCGTCGCATACAAAGTTCTCACGACCGTAATGTGTGAGAGATTTAAGCCATATGCTGAAGCATTGATTGGACCGTATCAATGCGGCTTTCGTCCTGGCCGGTCCACAGTCGACCAGAAAGCGTATGAGAACCAAATCGACACCTACCACCTGTTTGTTGATTTTAAAGCTGCTATTGATAATCCACGGCCAGGTTGCCTGTACACCACCATGTCTGAGCTTGGTATTCCTGCAAAGCTAGTACGGCTTTGTAGAATGACATTGAGCAACACCATCAGCTCTGTCAAGGTGGGAAAGCACCAGTCCGAAACCTTCAGTACCAGGCGGGGTCTCAGACAAGGCGACTCGCTATCTTGTGTGCTCTTCAATCTGCTGATGGAGAGTGTCATAAGAAACGCTGGAGTGCATCAGGTGGGCACAATATTGGGACAGCTCCTTGGTTACGCTGATGATGATATTGATATTGATATTATTGGCCGTACCAAGCGTGATGTGACTGAAGGTTTTGTAGCAATTGAAAGAGAATCGGCTAAAGTAGGTCTAGCGGTGAATATGGGCAAAAAAAAATTATGGTGTGCAGTAATAGAGAGTCGCGGAGGATCGAAGGATCGAAGGATCACGCTTGCTAACAGGAAATACTTTAGGCTCAGTAGGCAAATGAATAGCAGAGCCCTCTCTCGAAAGTCGAAGCTAACCCTTTACAAGGCACTCATCATCCCAGTGCTTCAATATGGTGCGGAAGCCTGGACAGTGACGCAGTCAGACGCAGCTGCTCTGGGTGTCTTCGAGAGAAAACTCCTTCCCAAGATCTTCGGACCTGTTTGCGTTGGCGAAACCTATTGTATCAGGTGGAATGACGAGCTGTATGAGCTATACGGCGATGTGGACATAGCCAAGCGAATCAATATTCAGCGACTTCGCTGGCTTGGCCACATAGCTCGTATGAAGGCAACAACTCCAGCTCGATCTGTCTTCGATGCGGTAGTTGGCGGACAACGTACGAGAGGAAGACCAGAGGGACCAGATGGACGCAGTTCTGGCGACGCTCGAGTTTTTGTGAAATTAGTTCCATCATCAAATTTCAGAAACTTTTTTTTATCGCTATGTGAAATACCATGCAAAACGGTCGGATCATTTGAGCACCATTTTCTGAGGTTAAAATGGCCTCTTGCTAACAAGCTAGTTGTTTGACAAGGTTGCACCAAATAGAAAAGTTTATTGCTCATTAAATGCCAACTGATGCGTGGCACGAACTGATAAGAAAGAAGCAGTCTTGGTTCCATATGTGACAGTATCCAGTTTGTAGACTTGCAGAGGATTATTTCTCCATAATATGCACTGCAAGTAGCTATCTGGCTCGGTCACCCTGACGCACCAATACATTTTACAAATGTCTGGAGTAAGCGCCATAGGGAATGTACGATATCTGAGCAAGGTATTAAAGAATTTCGGCTGAATTGTTGGACCATACGAACGAAAATGCTGATGAGGTTGCCGCAGAGCAGTCAAACACAACTAGAAGTTTAGTTGTTGAACTGTCCTCTTTAAGGACACAATGATGGGGCAAAAAATATCGACATCCATCTAAAGATTCGAAAGCTACAGCTGACATATGATTTAATTCAGCATATTCATTGATGAAGGCAGATTACTGAGATTTCAACTCTGGCTGACGCTGTAACTTACGTTCTAAACTTAAGAATCGACGGTATGCTGATTGGTAAGAATTGCCCAGTAAGCACGAATTTTCCTTTAAAGGCAATCGAATAGTATATTTCCCCTAAGACGATCAATTGAACGTCCGAGTCTGTGAAGTCCGAGGTGGTGAAGTCTGTTCACCACCTCCAGAAACAATCTAACCTAATCTGTTTTATTTTGCAACACTGGCAAACCAGGTGCAAATTTTATTTGACCCACGCACAGTAGTTCATAGAACACACTCACTCCTAATAATAGGTATATGAGATGAGGCTTGTGTCGGTTAATCGAATATTGGGAGGAATTTTCCAGAATGTCGTATCCAATGTATAACTAGTAGTAGTAGAGGCAGACGGATTGCTCATTTGTGTGCGAAATTATCGCCAAGGCCTAATACTGTTGGATTTTATTTGTTTCGATTCAATTTTAACATGTGTGTAAATCGAGAAGTTATTAGATGAACGTGTGCACTGCATGGTACGAATGATCCTGAAGGGAACTTGATTAAAATAACAGCGGTAGCTAGAAGCGCACAACCAGGTTCTATATTCTGGGCAACAAGAAGCAGCTTCAGAGGTTAAAATGAATGAATGCTGAGAATTCGAAGGACTTCAAAGATGCGGTAAAATTAAATCTAAATGAAGTAGAGTGTGATGCTTGCCACCACATGTGCGACATGTACTTTATGTGCAAACTCGAAGCCAAGTTGATGTGTCTGTCCTTAGCTTAAACCTATTTGTTTCGTTAAGCCGAAGAGAAGGTGAAAGATTGCTAAATCTGGAGTATGTGTAAATTGAGTGAGCAGACTCATTGCAAAACATACAACCAAGTTACTTAGAAGCGACAATTGATTTATTGGTGTTAGTTTTTATATTCTTTCCTTGAGAGCCAGGTGCCTAGGTGGCCGTGGCATGCTCAATATTCTCCAATTTCCGACAGTGGTTTTCCAAAAATTCTGTGAACTGCTTACATGTGAGTATTGTTCCTGCACCCATAGTCTCCTCCCAACATTCTTGCGTTGCTGCATCCAATTTTTAAAGTAGCATGTGAACTATCATGCAAGTGTTAAAAGTGCTCGCATATGTGCATTGACTCCATCGGAGAACTGACGCACTCTTGTTGCAGAAGAAATATCCATTCCCTTGGGCCCCAGAATTTTATAAATACGTGGCTGGAAAACTAAGCGTTTATTATTACACCGTACATCCAACGCCACAGCATAGTTGGCACTGGAAATCTCTAGCGTTCGGATTGTGTCTAATGCCGAGCTCTGGAGACATGATTTTAAATGGAAAACATTTACATAAAATCGGCGTACTCAGTGTATCCTCCTTCGAAGGTTTGCAACTTAAGCTCTGGCAATCGAGACTTATTTACCACAAGAAATGTTGGTTGCTCCGAGACAGCATCTTGCCGAAATGTTGAGCTAGCTAGCATATGCGTCTGCAGCTTTAGAATTTCCGTTTGCACGCGCGACTGTACCGAAACAACCCAGTCGTCAAAGTCATTTTGAAGTACACTGCCGAATTCTCCGAAGTTGAGTTCTTCCAGCGCGTCATGCACAACCTTGAACGATTGGTGCGTTTGCTCAATTAGTTTTAGGCGCACCACAAGATCACCGTCGGTAAAAGTTTTTAAATTGCCAGTCGATAATTTTTCATTAATTTTACCCGCGGATAGCTTGAGCCTTTTTCTTTAAAAAGAACACCCTGTTGTCGGTCGCACTATCACCGTTAATAGTCATGGTTCCATGCACTGTTCGAATAAACAAAATAGAGAATAACTAAAAAGAGTTGGGCAAAAATAACGCACGAGTTACCGAATCTGTATATCAGGGTATACACAATTTGGTCCCACCCGCCAAGCCGCCAAGAAAGAGTTCATCGTCTTTATAAACACACTACATTGTTGCAAAAGCAACACAGCACTTGGACAGGATGTCGATTGCCACATTTTCATAATAAGCCGAATAAGCACTTTTGCGGATACATGTTGACAACATTTTTGTATACATTTAGCTTAGCTTAAGTTTTTGAAATAAAGTACAGATCAGTTCAGTTTTGGAACACGAAAGAAAACATTCGAGCAGCTACTTTATTATTTGAATCCCTGAAATATCTATTGATATAACATCCCTGGAAAGATACCCAACGCCAACGGCATCGGCAACAAGGACAACTGTGATCAGGACTTCTGAAACTGGACCAACTGTATCTGGCGCAGTCGATCTACGGACCAACTACATTCCCAAGGATGGATACTCTAATAATTATAATCTTGAATGTGTACATATGCGAATCAAATAAAAAAAAAGGAAATAAATTAAATAAATGTATTTCCATATGGTATTTTTGGTTGCGCTTTGTGCATAAAAAAAAACCGATTTTTGACAAAAAATACAAAAATCTGAGATTTTGTCCGATTCGCCCTATGGGAGCTATTTGATATTGCCATCTGATTTCAATAAAATTTGGTGCTATTAAAAACTTATACTAAAAACGTGCCTTGTGCTTAATTTGGTTGCGATTGGTTCATAAATAACCCGTTTTCTGACAAAAAAAGGATTTTTTGACCGATTAGCCCTATGGAAGCTATATGATGCTGGTGTCCAATTTTATTAAAACTTTTCACAACTGTTGGGTATTTTAAAACCTACAGTATTTCTTAATATGAATAAAATATCTTTAAAAATAAAGAAATTTTGATGTTAAGACGATTTTTGCACTTTCGATCGACCCTATGGGAGCTATATGATATAGTAGTCCGATCACATCCTTATTAAAAACATATAAGAACTTATAACTGCCCATTTTCGTAATAATATGATAACAAAAAAAAGTTATGGCCTATAAACTTTTTACTTTTTTTGAGGTTGTTGTGGTTTTATGCTTTTTATTTCAAACCTAAATCGGATATCGAAAAAAATTAATAAAATTGATCTAACATGCAGAGCAAATGATTATTAGCAACAAACCGGAACTTTCTAGGCTTTTCCATCTTTTAGAACGAGGTGTTCATACAGACGGACAAACAGACAGACAGACAGACAGACAAACGGACATGGCTAGATCGATTTCTCTAGTCACCCTGATCATACTTTAGGTAACCTTGGGGGGGTCTCCGACGTCTCCTTCTCTACGATATATACATTTGACAAACTTAATATAACCTTGTACCTTGTAAGGTGCAGGGTATAAAAAAAAAACACAATAAAACCAATCCAAGCAAATGCAAAAATGCCACTCAACACAACGTCAGATCATATGCCCACATACAGCTGGAAGTTCGTTACAACCGAGCAAAAGTTCGACGGGGACGTTTGGCCACTGTTGAAATTAATATAATAAAAATACGTTTGAGTATTTTGTAATCCAGCCCATCAACCAAATAGTGAAATACTTTTATATTTGTTTTTACTGTTCAATAATTATTTAATCAACCGATACAACCAACCGCACTCTCTAATTGTCTGCAAGCGAATTCTAGTGTATTTAATATTTTGATCTTCTTGATATACATTTATTAAATTTTCTGATTTACTTCAATTTTTCTTTTCCTTTAATTTATTTCAACTCACCAGTTTCCAGTGCATGCAGTGGAGCAGTGTACCTTATTCTTTCTTGATTCAAAACGGGATATTATAATTTTTAAATGACCTTTAAATTGAATACCCATTATTGTCCGAAAATTAAGCCTCTGTAATTTAACAATATATATTAGAAGTTGTCTTGGCTTGCAATAAACAGAAAAGTTTATCAAAATACGACCATCCTATGCCGAAAGTGTGGTTGTGCCAAAGTAGGGTTACATAAACTTGCATCAGGTACACGTGGTGTACTAGTCCATATACACAGACAGCAATATACATGAGCTGATCTTTGCTCCGCTTTCTTCTTAGGCTCCCTTTCACCGTGGCCGTGGACCCTAGTGATACATGTGTTAATTTATCTTGCCCACACTGAGCACATATAATTACCTCTGCTTGAGGGATGGTTCTTCTTTTAAGTTTTCACTTCTTATTCTTTCCTTAAAAAATTTTCCTTTTTTTATTTTAACATTCGCACTACTCTTAGTATGAACATACATCCAAAAATAAAGTAATGTATAGATGATGCCAATATTGCAAATTTTAATTAAAGCACATGTTCTGCTACTATAGTAATGTAGATTTCTTAGATGCACCTCTTATATGTCAAGTCACTTCTTGTAATTAAAGCATACTGTCTCGAAGCTCTTTTAGTTTGTACTTGAACAGCCTAGCATGATCTATGAGCTGAGCTTTATAACACATGTGCTTCCCACACACGCGAAAGCTTTTCTCTTCTTTTTTTTTATTCTTCTTGTTTTTTTTTCTCTTTTTTTTAACTACTTTTGCTCACAGTATCTCTCAAAGGTGTTTGCCCTAGCACAACCGTCACAGATTTCCTCCAAGAATTGAATTCACCGCGGTTTCCGGAAAATTCATGTAAACGCTTGACTACATCGGGTGGTCTGGTCTGATTATTTCGTCAATTGCGTCAGAGAAATTTCCATAATTGTTACCTATTGACCTAGCTAGTGCAGGGATCTGCTCCTGCAATGTTTCTGCTATCACGCTGGTTATCCAGCTTTTTAGTTCGTTCATATCTAAAGCGTTGCGTTGTCCTGCACTACTCGAGTTGGAAGTGGAACTTTGAGGGCTTAAGGTCGGAGGTCTAATTAAGTTGTTTGGGTTTGACATAATAAAATTCTATTATCACATTCACTGTTTGAAAAAATTTGGTGGAATTTGGTGGTATTGAAATTAATATAATAAAAATACGTTTGAGTATAAGCCAGCCCATCAACCAAATAGTGAAACACTTTTATATTTGTTTTTGCTGTTCAATAGTTATTTAAGCAACCGATAGAAGCAACTCTCTAATTGCCTGCAAGCGAATAGAATGATTACTCTATAACATGCATGTCAGAGGCAACAATGAGAGAGTACCAAGAGAGCAATAACAGAGCACGCTCTCTCTCACATGATCCTCTCAATTTCACCACTCTCCACACACACAACACACAACTTTGTATAATGGCGACTTTTGTATTTTCAACAGCCAAAAAAACATGTTCCATGTGAAGTGCGAATAGCAAAGTGGTTGGCAAGGTTAACTGACACGAACTGGACGCGAACCACTCAACGTTGAACGGGTCACTGAAGCACATAAAGCGTATGATTCCACACGTTGGACGCAACATGAATCGGTTAGAATCGGTCACTGAAGGGTGTAAAGCGACCATTGCGGTGGTCCGACGGTGGTACCAGCAAGTTCGTTCGAGCATGTACGTGTACTAACCACGTCACTCAAACAAGACGAACTGATCCACACAAAAATAAGGCATACAAAATTTTTTTAAAAATTTAAAAAAAAAAAAATTTCTAAAAATGAAAGAGAAAATTTTTTTAAAAAAGAAAACAAAAAAATTTTTTTCTATAAAATTAAAACAAAAGAAAGAACTATATCGACATGAAAGCATAATTATAAAAATCAAATTAAAAACAAACTCGGACTTCATCTAACGCTGGACGCCAATCAGTTCGTTGTTGAATAGGTCACTGAAGCAAGTCAACCCGACGTTGACACGCTGGACGCAACACGATCTGATTCGAAGAGGTCACTGAAGTGTAATTTGGTGCATGTCCTTAGGTCAACCAATTGATTGAACAAAAAAATATATACACACCTACATAAAAAGTCAAAATTAAATCAATAATAATTAAAAGGCATATACAAAAAAAAAAAAAAAAATCCCAACGTTATCTTCGGGGTGCCGAAGATTACAGACTCTTTTCGAAGTTGTTTCTGCCGAAAATCACATGAACGGGGTTGGTCAGTTAATAGGGCCGATTTCGATTTGTATGACAGCTATATGATATAGTAGTCCGATTTTAATAAAATTTAGCACAAACGCGTATATTTATGTAGAAAACGTGTTAGCCGAGTTTTGAAAAGATCAGTCAATAAATGTGCGAGTTATTCCCTAAACCGATTTAGGTTCGTATGGCAGCTATATGATATAGTAGTTCGATCCTTACAAAATTTGGTACATATATTAATTGCTATAAAAAACATATGCATATTAAATTTCAACAGGATCGGATAATAAATGTGTGAGTTATTCGCTAAACCGATTTAGGTTCGTATGGCAGCTATATGATATAGTCGTCCGATCCTTACAAAATTTGGTACATATATTAATTGCTATAAAGAACATATGCATATTAAATTTCAACAGGATCGGATAATAAATGTGTGAGTTATTCCCTAAACCGATTTAGGTTCGTATGGCAGCTATATGATATAGTCGTCCGATCCTTACAAAATTTGGTACATATATTAATTGCTATAAAAAACATATGCATATTAAATTTCAACAGGATCGGATAATAAATGTGCGAGTTATTCCCTAAACCGATTTAGGTTCGTATGGCAGCTATATGATATAGTCGTCCGATCCTTACAAAATTTGGTACATATATTAATTGCTATAAAAAACATATGCATATTAAATTTCAACAGGATCGGATAATAAATGTGGAAGTTATTGCCTAAACCGATTTAGGTTCGTATGACAGCTATATGATATAGTGGTCCGATCCGACCGATTCAAACTAGTGTACTACCTAGGTAAAAAAGAAGGCTATATACCAAGTTTCAGCAAAATAGCTTTTAAACTGACGGAGTAAATCTGATATGTACAGACGGACAGACGGACAGACGGACAGACGGACAGACGGACAGACGGACATGGCTATATCGACTCCTCTAGTGATTCTAAGTATTCTAGATGTAACTTTTGTGGGTCTACGATGTTTGGTTCTGTGCGTTACAAACATCAGAGCAAAGTGAATAGACTCCTTTTTCTTCGAAAAGAGTCTAAAAAAAATTTTTTTTTAACAAACCCTGACTTCATCTAACGCTGTACGAGAATCAGTTCGTTGTTGAATAGGTCACTGAAGCAAGGGATTTGTACAACAACCAAGAATAGCTAAATTTTTTTTTTTTTAAGTACAAAAGATCAATAATATTATCAAAATTATTGCACATTTTAAGCAAAAGGTTCCATATCACATCGATACCTACATTTAAGAAAAACGCAAAACCATACACTACTACTAGAAATAATATACACATAAGAAACAACACAATACACTCTCTCTTAAGTAATACACATACGATGAGCAAAAACATAATTGTTTCGAGGACTTTTTAGTTTATAAACCCTTTTTCCGAATGTTTAAAATAAAAGATCAGTTTATCGAATTTTTACATGGGCTCATGCGCGCGTATATTTTATGTGCAGTGACAATGGTAGACTAAAAAAAAAATACAAAAAGTGCTGCGCATGGGCAAAAAGGTTGTTTAGTTAAACTGTGCTAAAGCTTTATAAACATATGTTGTGTAAAGCTTTGTACACATTTTACATTTAGTTTTGTTTTTTGGAATACAAATAACGATTAAAGTTCTGCTCTTAACATGCTCCCCCCGTTGGAAGAGGCATCTTTTCAACAGAAGTGGTGTCGAAGGGCAGAACAGCAATTTTGTTGACGGCTCTTTTGATTACTCCCCCAGCAGTGCGTAGAATAACAACTCGCACAGTGCCATCTTTTCCAGCAATCGTCTCTTGAATTCGACCCAATCGCCATTGTAGAGGTGGAAGATTGTCTTCTTTGATCACGACGACACTGTTAGGCTCCAGATTTTACACGGATTTGCGCCATTTGCCACGCTCTTGAAGAAGGGAAAGGTAGTTGGAGCTCCACTTCCGCCAGAAGTTCTGCTGCATCTGACATATGCGTTGCAATCTATTGAGACGATTGATATCCAAATGGGTGACATCAGGTTCGTCAAAGGTGGCAAAGGTAGACCCAATTAAAAAATGGCGCGGAGTCAATACGTCCAAATCGCTAGGGTTTTCTGTAATTGGACAAAAAGGTCGTGAATTTAACATTGCAGAGACTTCGCATGTAAGAGTGCGCAGATCGTGAAAGGTCAGAGATGTCTTCCCAACGACACGGTTGAAGTGGAATTTAGCAGATTTGACAGCGGCTTCCCACAAACCGCCAAAGTGAGGGGAACGAGGTGGGATGAAGTGCCATTTCAAGCCAATAGAACAACATGCATTGATGAAATGTTGATTTTGCGGATCACTGAGAAATAGTTGACGAAGCTCCTTAAGTTGATTTTTTGCACCAACAAAGTTCGTTGCGTTGTCCGACCAGATAGCGTTGGGTTTTCCTCTGATGCTGACAAATCTCTTTAAAGTAGCGATAAATGATTGCGTGGAGAGATCTTCAACAACTTCCAAGTGCGCAGCCTTAGTTGCAAAGCAAATAAAAATCGAAATATAACATTTTGTAGGTGGTCTGTTTCTAACTTCTGACTTGCAATAGAAGGGGCCACAAAAGTCAATTCCAGTGGTATGAAAAGGACGATGGGGCTGCACTTGATCAGCTGGTAATGGTGCCATGATGTGCTCGCATAGTTTTGGCTTTAAACGAAAACATCGTATGCATTTATTGATAACGGCGGCAACTGTTTTGCGTCCTCCAATCGGCCAGAATTTTTGCCGGAGTGCTGCAAGGAGGTTTTGTGGTCCAGCGTGCAAGAATTTATTATGATAAAATATGATGATAGCGTTAGTAACAGGATGTCGTTTCGGTAGCAGCATGGGATGTCTGGCTTCAAAGTCTAGCAGAGAATTTTGCAAGCGTCCGCCAACTCGAATTAATCCACTGTTATCGATAAAGGGATTTAAAG
>JBAMCM010000850.1:0-185483 GCA_037075145.1 Scaptodrosophila latifasciaeformis | reverse complement strand
GCGGCGAAAAACAGCAACGGTTTATACCCCAATAAGAAAAAAAAATATATAAAAGAAAAGAAAGGAGAGAGAAAACCAACACCCACGAGGAACGAAATAACGGATCCTGCTAACGGTGACAAAAAGCGCAGCCGCGACGGCCTATAAAAAGCCCACACCAACCCAGAAAACGCTCTTTTTGGTCTCGGCTGCGGGGGAAAAAAAAAAAAAAAATGTCGAGCACTAGTGAGTTTTTGGACATAATGGATACGAGTGACTCAGAGTCGATCTGCGCAAGACCGCCGACAGGCGCCAAGCCGTCGACAGGCACCAAGCCGTCGGCAGGCGCCAAGCCGTCGACAGGCTTTAACAGATCACGTCCTCCAACCCCGATGCCTCTCCGGCTGGGAAAGGACAACGCCAAGAGCCGACATCAAAATTTCCAAAACGGAGAAGTTGGAGGGTTCCTACTGGCTCCACACCGCAACAGTGGTATGGAGTTGGAAGGAACCCATCGACACTGGGAGGGTCCGCGAAATACGCCCACCGCTCCCGAGGGACCCGAGGGCGAGGTCGGCAGCGGCTCCAACGCCGGCAGCGGCTCCAACGCCGGATGCGGCTCCAACGCCGGATGCGGCTCCAACGCCGGCAGCAACCCCAACACCGGATGCGGCTCCAATGCCGGCAGCAACTCCAACACCGGATGCGGCTCCAGCGCCAGCTGCGGCTTCAACGCCAACAGCGGCACCTGCAACGCCAACAGCGGCACCTGGAACGCCAACCGCGACACCTGGAACGCCAGCCGCGACACCTGGAACGGCAGAAGAAGAGGAGAGAAGGAAGTGGGAGGCCCAGCAACGGCTGGCATATTGGGCGACGCTGGAGTGGGTGAAAAAGCACCACTCCACTCCAGCGAAGCGGCCCAACCTTCAAAGGCAGAACTCGGCGTCAACGCCGACTCCTCCTAAAAGGCCGAACCTCCAACGGCAGGAGCCGGACCCAGGACCGAAGCAGCCACGGGGTGTAGAAGAGGCGGAGTGCCCTCCACAAGTAAAATACATTGTGGAAAAAAGGAAAAGGGAGAACAACAGGAAAAGGACCTGTGAAACAATTCAAATCGAGTGTAAAACTTTTAGAGTAAGGGCCAGTAGGAATGGCATTCGGGTTTATCTCGTTAATTAATTATAAAAAATAAAAAAAAACTTGAAAAAAATAAATAATAATAATAATATATAAATAAAAAAAAAAAAAAAATTGTGAAAGGCAAATAATATGGGGCAAGGCCACCAAATTCCCAGAAAACACAAAGGCACAAACAAAAACAAATATATGGGGAGAAAATAATTTAAAACTGAAAAAATAGGCAATGGCACCACACTCTCACAAGCACAGCACAAACACGAAGAAAAAAAAAAGAAAAAAGAAGATAGACGGCAGAGAGCAGACACGAATGCATAGAAACGAACCGAAATGCAAAACATGATGCACTGAACACAAACGCACAAGAAGGAAAATGCATCGGCATCGCGAAATAAAGATAAAAGCGATTAGAAACACGCGGGCAGGGGACCAAACTAAGTGGAACCGAACCAGAAGAACCAAACCAGAAGAACCGAACCGAACGGGGATCACAAGGCAGCAACGAAGCGACGAGATTTTTACAAGTGAAGTGTGACGAGGAAAATCCAGGACACTGAGGTGCAACCAGTGGAATCATAACAAGTGAACTCAAAATCGTGTTAAAGTGCCGCGTTACCCCAAAAGTTGGCAAGCCGCAAATCCACTGATTGGAAAAAGCCGGATCATCAGACTCAGAGAAATCGGAGTCAAGCGTGAAATTTCGGCGGATGCCAAATACCAACCTTGCCCAATTTCTCTGCAGCGAACCAGGCGCATCCTTCAAGGATCCGCAGTCGATCCTCAACTTTAGAGGCGAATCCTCGTGCGACGATAAGCCATCACTGGGCCAGTGCGAGCCAGATCGCGATCCAAAACAGAACAGTCGCGTGATTTAGGCGTGAGCCAAATTGAGGCACTATTCTGACTTGGAATTGATCCAGGCGGACTCGGCGAGTGTGAACGGCGGGAATCGCAGCGCGGGATACGGCATTCAACAAACCACGCAAAACTGTAAGACAGCCAGATTTGACGCCGGTGTGGCCAAACTATCAGTCTCGAGTGGGACAAGCAGGAGATATTGGCGGACGCCAGGTCGCATACTGCCCAGAGCACTCGCAACGCGTTTCGGCGTGATCCAGGCGAAGGAAATCTAGGCGAGAACGAGGAACTTTGTGAGAGGAACCTCCAACCGGAGAACCTCATAGGAAAGTCTGTAATTACTATAAGCAAAGCCGAGAAGGCAAGGAAAATAAACCTGCGAAACGAAATCAAATCAGTTTTATCATTTCAAGACTATAAGATCACAACAAGTTATAAATTTGTTGCACCAAACCCACAGAAACCGGCTTATAACCGGGGAGCTGAAAGGTTCGTTACAGTCTTGCGAAAGTACAGCGCCTACAGCTATGTCGGACGCATCAGTAGTAAGGATAAATTTCTTTGAATAATCTGGTTGGGTTAATTCGATTTGCGAAATTAAATGTGATCTTAGATTCTCAAAGGTCGAAATACTTTCTTCATCCAGCGTTATTTTTATTTTTTTAGACATGTGTTTAGACACCATGCCATCGTGACCTTGCAACAATTTAGTTAGGGGAAGCTATGGAATCATAATTTTGAACAAATTTCCTATAGTATCCGGTTAAACCTAGAAAAACGCGTAGCTCTCTAATGTTACGATGGTTTTAATCTTTTGTGGGTCAGTTTTTATGATTTTATATGACACTAAGTATCCCAAAAATTCAGTTTCTTTTCTGAAAAACTTGGATTTTTCCAAAGAAATTTTCATGTTTCCCGTAAAAAGTATATCTATGATCTCTTGTAGATCATAGAAGTGCTGTTCTGCTGTTTCAGAAAAAACGATTATATCGTCAACATAAAAGTGACAGATCTTTCCTATTTTTTCGCGTAAAATGTTGTCCATTGACCTTTGATAAATTCGAGGGGCATTGGCCAATCCAAAAGGCCACCTAAGAAATTCATATTTCCCATTATTGATGGAAAACTCCGTTTTCTCTATGTTACTGAAAGAATTTATATTTTAATTTTACATTTTTAAAGTCATTTAGATTTAAATGCTAAATGCAACCCTCGGTTGGCTCACGAAGAGCGATACCATAAGTCGAAATCGTCTTGGGCGCCATTCTCAATTTGGTGTTCAAGACGATTGGTACGTATCCCGAATAACAATTAGTTCTTTTTCAAAAAAATGTATTCTTCTATATAATAAAACCAATCTGTCATAAATATTCGAAGAGACAAGTGTTTTCTTATGTCGACCTGAACACCGGGGATCAACATTTTTTATTATCAATCTTCATGTGGAAGCTAGTCGCACAATTTGTAATTTTTCGTTGCCAATCTACATGTGCAAGTCCGCCGCACAATTTGCAAATATGAGGGAAGATTCCTGGAATAATTTCGCCGATCATCGGATATGTATATATGTATACATAAAGAAAATAGCTGGAATTACGTCGCCACTTATTAAGAAGTGATTTCACCACTAGCTAGGATTTTATGCAAGTCTGTCGCACAGCTTTCATAAAGATTATTAAGAAGTAATTTCATCACTACCTGGAATTTTGTGCAGTTCTGGGGAATGCCAAGATCAAGCCAACGCAAAAGTAAAGGAAAGCCGCCAATACGATTGGGTTTTGACACCAGACAACTCAATATGACGACGCCTAATAAGGATTTAAACACTTCAGCCGCTGCTACTAACCAACACGGCATACAGACACCACCGGACGACTTGGAACTCACTATAATGGAGAGGACGGAGGAACTGCAGGCTAAATTGCAAGAGCTGCAGAAGAAGTACAAAGTCACAAAACGCAAACAGGGAACTTCAATCATCATTGCTGTCGCTAGTTGGTCTTGGTTCGCCGAACCTAGGAGAAGCTCCCAGAGAAATACCGAAAAACGCAAACACGCGCAATGATCCTGGACCTATAGAAGTGAGTAAGTTGTTGCCAAATTTAAATACACCATTGCCCTTGCCAAATCAAAGACAAATTCATGCCGATCCACAAGCCACATATCGGCACTCGTCGCTTCTGCCGCACTACTCCTATCAAAGTGGTCGCGTTATGAACGCGATTCCTCAGCCAAACATTACACCACAACCACAGCCATTTGTACCTCCTTCTATGCCGTCGGCTAAGACAAATGCACAGGCACCTATGACCGCGCCATATCAACACTACTTTTCTACGGAATATCCACCGAGCTTACGAAAGCTGCAGGATCTGCCGATCTTTAATGGGACACCAGAGCAATGGCCAATGTTCAATGTAGCCTATATGGAAACAACAATTTGACCTCCTTTCTGGAAAACTGCAATGCCCAGCCATACCTTCAGAATCCAACATTGATAAACGAGTTAGTCGCGAAGCTTCCAATGAATAAAAGAGAGGATTGGGCCAAGCATATAATAATCAGTAAAACAATTTTCTGAATGGCTTGAAAATATTCCTAGTTATGTGGGAATGGCTCTGGGAAACGTGTCAACAATGACAACTATCGATGGTGGGAATGACAGGAAAACTCATAAGCACCTTTTCACTCTTAGCAAACAAGTACCGACCAAATGTATAGTTTGTAATAATAGTCACAAATTGTATAAATGTGAGGCCTTTATGGAAAGATCTTTGCCAGAAAAATGGGACATTGTCAAGAAAAACCATCTCTGTTTTGGATGTCTTAGCCAAGGACACTCGTTGCAGAGTTGTCTCATTCTTCGTCAATGTAATTTAAATTCGTGCGAAAAATACCATAACCGATTACATCCACAGAACAAAAGGTCGAGACAACTACACACATAATAGACGCAAATTTGCAGCCAACAACACTCTTTAAGTTTTTACCCGTGACAATTAGTGGACCAAAGGGACAACGACAAATAAACGCATTTATCGATGAGGGTTCTACGGTCTCCCTATTGGATGAGCAACTATAAGGGCATGAAGAGCCACATGACCCTCAAATGGTTTGGAAACAAAACAACAACGGAAAAGTCACAGAAAATTAATTTAGAAATAAGACGATTGCTGTCCTATTCTTATGCCTTCCATATGAAAAATGTCAAAACCGTCAAAGAGTTAGTGCTACCTAGTCAAGCTATAAGTCTGTCCGAATTTTAAAAACATTTTCGTGCCCTTCGTAGTATTCCAATAGAAAATTATAATAAATCTGCTCCAAAACTTTTGATTGGAATGCCTCATATAAATCTGGTGAGACCAGTTGAAATATTAAACTTAAATGAAAGCTTCTCTGCACATAGGACCAATTTGGGCTAGACGCTTTTTGGGTCCAATGAATGTCAACAGAAAGAAATTTTATGTCATGTGCAGGAAAGCAGGGTCATGGACGAGATTCAGGATATTATAAATGAGTTTATTAATGTAGACAACTTTGGTGTAAAACTCGCGCCGCCAATAAAATCAGAGATAGATATAAGATCTGAAAAGTTACTAAAGGAGACTGGAGAGGAGTTTTGAAACTGGATTTTTGTGGGTTTCGAATAACATTGAGATGCCAAGAAATTACAACACAGCTCTTCGCCGGCTGGAAATTATTGAAAATAAAATGAACAAAGATGATTTTTTAAGACAATGGTACAAGGATAACTGTCGGAATACGAGGCTAAAGGATATGTAAGAAAGTTAAGCAAACAGGAAGCCGAAGCGATTGGTGATCGAACTTGGCATTTGCCTCATTTTGCCGTCCGCAACATAAACAAGAGTAAACTAAGATTAGTATTCGACGCCGCCGCCCAAACAAATGGAATCTCATTGAACTTGAATTTAACGAAGGGTCCCGATGCGTATCAGCCAGTTCAACTGCCGTCCATACTACTTCAATTTCGTCAAGGTAAAGTAGCAGTTTGTGCGGATATCAGGGAAATGTTCAATAGGGTATTCTTACGCAAGGAGGACCAGGATTCTCAGAGATTCTTATGTAGAGATTGCAACAGTTCAAGACCACCGGAAGTATATGTGATGAATGTCATGATATTTGGATCAGCCAGTTCACCCAGTTCAGCGCAATATGTTAAAAATATAAATGCCGAAGCTTTCTGTTAGATATTGGGTTCTTTATTATAATATCTTCATTTATTTCCAGTGGATTGCTTAATTATAAGATGTGTTGTTACGATTTTTGTTCCGATCTCTGTCTTTGTTCATTCCGTTATTCTTGAATTTGCTTTTTTCTTTTACACGACACTCGCGCGCTAGATGCCCAATTTTACCGCATGTATAACACTTTCTGTCCTCTTTTTGTTTTTGCCTTTCGGTGCCTTTTTGGCGGTCAGCATATAATGCGTTTTGAACTTCGCGGTCTTTCTTTACTTTTCGCGCTTCTGATTCCTCGAGAATTTTTACGCGAAGCACATCGGCACTTGGTAACTCATCTCTTGTTTCTATGGCGCATCTAAATGTTTCGTATGTATCGGGTAGACTATACAACAACAAAATCACTAATAGGTCTTCGCCGACAACAACACCTATTTCTTTTAATTTTTTGTACGCGTCAAAGAACTCTCTTAGGTGCTCCCTCATGTCCCCATTTTCGCTCATGCGGGACAAGGCAATGCGTTTTAGCAAACCGGCTTTTCTGACGGGGCCTTTCGATTGAAAAGTATTTTCTAACTTTATCCAGCATTCCCTAGCTGTCGCGCATCCCTCAATAACGTTTAACTCCGATTCACTGACCGACAATATAATATCTGCCTGAGCCTTGAAGTCTTGTGCTTTCCACAACATTTTTTCCGGGTCTTTCTGTGGGCATTTCTCTGTGCCTTCAACATACTGCCATAAGTCATTTTTCACTAGAACGGCGCGCATTTTCAGTTTCCATGTATCATAATTTTCCGCACTGAGCGGCTCAATTCTCATGACATTTCCAGCCATTTTCCACGACTTCACTTTTGTTTTCCAAAATAGTTAATTTCACAATTTTTCGTAATCGAGATCTCACGCACACACTTTCTTACATTAAAGCTATTGCCTCCTGGGCCCATAACCTGTTAGATATTGGGTTCTTTATTATAATATCTTCATTTATTTCCAGTGGATTGCTTAATTATAAGATGTGTTGTTACGATTTAAGTTACTATTACAATATTGTCTTATTTGAAAACTAACTCGTCACGGCCAAGCATGATGCCTCTCCGGCATGTTCAACTAGACTGTTCTTTTCTGTTCCGTTTGCGAACAATCGTTTATTCAAACATGAGATGCCAGATTGTTATTTTATACTTATTGAAATATCGTTACTTTCAAACAGAGAGAAATGATTTATGGTGCCTAGACAGTGGAAGCTCTTCACACATGAGTTCTAGCAAAAATTTATTTGACAGTATAAAGCATATCGAAAAGACATTGCACTTGGCAAATAATGAAACAGCTAAAGTAAATGGTGTTGGTGACGTGAACCTCAAAATTCGAGAAAATCGAAAAAGACCATGTGAAATTACATTGAAGCAAGTTTTATATGTTTCTGACTTGCGACAAAACTTACTATCAGTTTCTCAAATAACAGACAGAGGTCATGAAGTGATTTTTAAGAAAAATGAAGCGATAATTTTAAAAGACGGTAAAAGTGTTTGGCTACATGCTAAGCGATACGGTAATTTATATTATATGGATATGGAAAGTGACCAAGCAAATAAAGTAATCGAAGAACAAAGTGATATAGATATGTGGCATTACCGTATGGGTCATTTAAATGAAAGAGACTTAAAAGACATGGCTATCAATAAGAAAGTATATGGCATGAATTTCGATAAACAGGCAAAGTTATCGAAATGTGAAATTTGTATAAGCGAAAAGCAAACTGCAAACACTTACAAGGCAGCGACCGAAAAGAGAAGCGGTGACGTACTGGAAATAGTACATAGTGATGTTTGTGGCCCGATGCGAACACAATCAAATGGTGGATGCCGATATTTCGTCACATTCATAGATGATTACTCACGGTTCTGTAAAATCTACTTTCTTAAACAAAAATCGGAGGTATTTAATGCTTTTAAAGAATATAAAGTTTTTGTTGAGAATTTTACAGACAAGAAGATAAAGGCCCTCCAAACTGACAACGGGACAGAATACCGCAACAGAGAATTTGATGACTATATGCGTAAAAACGGTATCCAAAGGAGATTGACCACCCCATACACCCCGCAGCAGAATGGCATAGCTGAGAGACAGAATCGCACTCTTACCGAAATGGCTAGGTGTATGATGAAGCAGTCAGGCGCACCGCCTTCATTCTGGGCTGAAGCAGTCAATACGGCCTGTCACATCCGCAACAGATGTATAACCAAGGGGTTATCAGGCGATATACCGTACACTTACTGGACTGGAAAAGTCCCAACGTTGAAATACATGCGTCCATTTGGCACTCGAGCGTTTGTACTGATAAAGGGTTCAAATAGAGGCAAGTTTGAATCAAGATCCAAGGAGTGCATTTTGGTTGGATATTCATCAGAGTCTAAGGCATATCGACTTTTTTCGCCGGAAACGCGTCAGGTAATATTCAGTAAAGACGTTAAATTTATGAATACTACAGGTTTTAAGAATGAATACCAAGAAATATATAAAGAGAATACAGATGTTGAAATCGATTGGGCATCAAAACAGAGCTTATCCAATTCAAATGAAAGTTCGACCAGCGAAGATGAATGCAAAAAGAAGAAAATTCCAAAAGAACGTCATGGTAGAGGACGACCCAAATTGTTGAGGACAGGTCAGCGTGGAAGACCTTGTAAATCTTACCAACCCCCCCAGCAAAAAGAAGATTCTTCTGAAACAGATGAAGAGTCGAACTGCGATCTTAATGAAAGCATATATGAAGAGTGTGAAATGGCGTTCACAGCTGGAGTAAACGATCCACTATCAATAAAAGAAGCGAAAAGCTCAGAGGATGCAGAAATATGGACAACTGCAATTGAGGACGAGTTCATGGCACAGTTACGTAACCATACTTGGGAATTGGTAGAAAGACCGGAAAGGCGAAAGATAATCGGAAGTAAACTGGTATTCCGAACAAAAGACGACGGCACAGTAACTGGAAAGAAGAAAGCCAGACTGGTAGCGAAGGGCTGTGCACAGAGACCAGGCGAGGATTTTAATGAAACGTATTCACCAGTGGCTAGGTTTACCTCAGTAAGAATACTAGCGGCATTGGCAGCTGAGTTAAACATGGAGATACATCAAATGGATGTAGTTACCGCCTACTTGAACGGTGATCTGGAGGACTTCGTATATATGGACATACCAGAAGGCTATAATGAGTTTATGAAAAAATTAGAATCCAAACTTCCAGTTGGCGAAAAGCAACAGCTCCCGAAGGAAGAATACGCCGAAGCAGCCAGAAAATGGCGAAAGGCACTGGCGCAGATGAAGCATCCTACTTGTGGCATCAAAAAGGCGTTGTACGGATTGCGCCAATCGGGACTTCGATGGTACGAAAAGCTTACTACAAAGCTTAAAGAGATTGGTCTACGAGCTACGGAACAGGATCCATGCCTGTTCGTGATGCAAGAAGGGGAGAAAATCCTAGTTTTAACAATATATGTTGACGACTTATTATTGGCCTCAAATTGCCGAAATTGGTTAAAGCGCACAAAGGCACATATCGGTGAAGCTTTTGAGATGAAGGATATTGGACCCGTAAACACGTGCCTTGGTATGGAGTTCAAGCAGAAGATGCAAGAGGGAAGTGTCCACATATCACAGAAGACATACATAGATGCCATATTGAAGAAATTTGGCATGACAGACTGCAAAGTTGCTGTAACCCCCATGGAAGCGAAATTGCAACTGAGACGACCAGATGTTCCTGACGAGAAAGAGATGGGAAAGTATCCTTTCCAAAGTTTAATTGGTTCTTTAATGTTCCTTTCAGTTGCGACAAGACCAGACATAGCTTTTGCTGTTAACTATTTAAGTCAGTTCAACTCAAATTACACGGCCGAACACTGGAAGGCAGCAAAGCGGATTCTGCGGTATCTGAAGGGTACCAGAGGTGTTGGTCTACTATTCAAACGGACCGGAGAGGATCTGTACGGGTTGATCGATGCGGATTGGGGCGCAAACATAATAGACAGGCGCTCATACACTGGACACGCATTCATATTAGCAGGTGCTGCCATTAGTTGGGAGGCACGCAAGCAACGGACAGTTGCATCATCGAGTACCGAAGCAGAGTACATAGCGATGGCTGAAGGCGTAAAAGAGGCGCTATATTTGAAGGGTCTGCTGAGTCGAGTTGGCATGGACTGTGCAACTGTACGCTTATTCAATGACAACCAGAGCGCACAAAAATTAATAAAAAATTTTGGCTTTCATCCGCGCACAAAACACATTGATGTGCGCCACCATATGATCCGAGAAAGAGTATCGAGAGAGGAAATCTCCATTGAGTATATGCCCACCGAAGAGATGCCTGCTGATGTTTTGACGAAGAGTCTTAATGGTCCTAAGCACGGACAGTGTATAGCTTCTCTTGGGATTATGATTTAACTTGAGAATTGTGAATTGTCATTTTAAGGGGGTATGTTTGAAAGTAACGATATTTCAATAAGTATAAAATAACAATCTGGCATCTCATGTTTGAATAAACGATTGTTCGCAAACGGAACAGAAAAGAACAGTCTAGTTGAACATGCCGGAGAGGCATCATGCTTGGCCGTGACGAGTTAGTTTTCAAATAAGACAATATTGTAATAGTAACTTAAATCGTAACAACACATCTTATAATTAAGCAATCCACTGGAAATAAAACATCAATTAAGCTTAATCGAACGGAGGCACAAACTGAGAAAGTATTGGGTCTACATTGGGAGTTTAAAACCGATATGTTTTGCTTCAACATAAAATTTAAGGAGTACCAAGTGACGTCGCTGAAGCGAAAGCACGGCCAACCAAAAGACAAGTCTTGTCAATGATTATGTCCATGTTCGATCCTTCTGGCTTCATAGCACCTTATGTAATAAAAGCCCAAGTCCTGATCCAGGAGCTTTGGCGCACAAAAACGACATGGGATGAAATCATACCAGAAAATCTACAAGGAAAGTGGATTGAATGGTATAGAGATATGTCAAATATATCGAATATAAAAGTCTCCAGATGCTACCATACACATTTTATCCAACCTAATATTAATTTACAACTCCATATATTTGTAGATGCTAGTGAGGAAGCGTATGCTGCCGTCGCTTACCGGAGAATAGAGTATTTGGGTAAAGTGTCGATAGTTATACCCTGTACCTAAAAAGGTACAAGGGTATATTAAGTTTGTCAAATGTATGTAACATAGAGAAGGAGACGTCAGAGACCCCCCAAAGTTACCTAAAGTGTGATCAGGGTGACTAGAGAAATCGATCTCGCCATGTCCGTCTCTCTGTCTGTCTGTCTGTCTGTCCGTCTGTATGAACACCTCGTTCTTAGAGATGGTAAGGCCTAGAAAGTTCCGGTTTGTTGCTAATAATCATTAGTTCTGCAGGTTAGATCAAGTTTATTATATTTTTTCGATATCCGATTTAGGTTCGGAATAAAAAGTATAAAACCACAACAACCTCAAAAAAAGGAAAAAGTTTATAGGCCATAACTTTTTTGTTTGCTATCATATTATTACGAAAGTTTGCCGTTAGAAGTTCTTATATGTTCTCAATAAGGATGTGCAGTTTCGATCTGATCGGACAACTATATCATATAGCTCCCATAGGGCCTATCGAAAGTGCAAAAATCGTTTTAACGTCATAATTTCTTTATCTTTAATGATATTTTATTCAAATTAAGAAAAAGTGTGAACTTAAAAATACTCAGCAGCTGTGTAAAGTTTTAATAAAATTGGAGATCTACATCATATAGCTTCCATAGGGCTAATCGGCCAAAAAATCCGATTTCTGTGCTTTTTTGTCAGAAAACGGGTTATTTATGAACCAATCGCAACCAAATTAGGCATAGGACAGTTTTTAGTATAAGTTTTTGATAACTCCAAATTTTATTGAAATCGGATGACTATATCATATAGCTTCCATAGGGCTAATCGGTCACGAAATCCGATTTCTGTGATTTTCTGTCAGAAAACGGGTTATTTTTGAACCAATCGCAACCAAAGTAAGCACAAGACAGTTTTTAGTATAAGTTTTTAATAACTCCAAATTTTATTGAAATCGGATGACTATGTAGGTTTCACAAATTAAAGTTTATTCGGTTTATAAAGTTCCAGAATAGTTGATTAAATAAAGTTTAAATTAAGATTAGTTTCACAATTAATTAAAGTCTCTAACACGACACTTTGGCGAGCGACGTCCAACCGACCTTAGCGACTCACAGCAACTGACTCTACGTTACCCTCTGTTCTACTCAAGAGAGTGCCTACACTCGAACAGAGATGAGAGAGCTCAGCAAAAGAATGCGTTGCAGCAGGCGTCTCGCTTACTCCACAGCAACTCTGGGCAGCCTACATTCTACTACTCTCCCTCAATCCCACATTCGGCCATCCTGAAACTTCATTCGCCCCTGAATGAACTCCATTTCTTTATAAACTCAGCAGCTGTTGTTGTATTTCTCGGGCCCTCCTGATTTCCTACCTTTTCCACTTCATATCGCCCATGTTTCATTTGCTTCACTATCTTATATGGACCGAAAAATTTGGGTCTGAGCTTCATTCCTGTTCCATACTGAGTCCTTTTTATTCCCACCAGTTCTCCTAATTTGTATATATTCGCGGGTTTCCTGTTTTCGTTGAAGCCTTCCCTATTTTCTTGTTGAACCCTTTCAATGTTTGCTTGTGCCATTTCCCTAATTTCGTCCCGTTGTTTCATAATGTCCTCTATAAGCGTGTCCTCCAAAAGATTCCTCAAATCATTGTCCTTTTTCCGCATTTCTAAGCCTGTAAGAATTTTAAATGGTGAATACTTTGTAGTTCTCGGTGGCGTACTGTTTATGATTTGCTGTACTTTGTCTACGTGACGATACCAATTCGCTGTATTGGATTGGCATAGCTTTCCTAACATTGGTATTACTATCTTGTGGATTCTTTCCACCTGTCCGTTTCCTCTAGGCATCCCTGTGGTAATGTGCAGCAGTTGTATTTCATTTTCTTGACAATAATTCTGAAAAGATGCAGAGGTAAACGCGGAACCTCTGTCCGTAATAATTCGTCGGGGGTTTCCAAAAATAGCTGCCTGTTTTTCTAACCTATTTATGACTTCTTCTGCGCCGGTTGATCGTGTTGGATAGAGCCAAACAAACTTGCTGAAACCGTCCACCACAGCTAGTATTTGATTATACATTTTCTTTGTATCCGTGAGTGGACCCACGTGGTCGATGTGGTAAGTTCCCAAAGGTTCCTGAGCCTTATCAATTGGTGTCAGAAGTCCCTCTTTCCGACCGCGCTTGGCGTCCATTATTAGACATTCCACGCAAGATTTCACAAATTTCTCGACTTTTTGTTGAGCATTGCATATAAAATAGGATTTCTCAAGCAACTCCCTTGTTTTCTTCACTCCAAAGTGACCCTCACGATGCACGATCCCTATAATTTCTTCTTCCATTGTATCTGGAATTACCAGAAGCTCCCTGTTCCTATCCTTATACAGTATATTATTTACCAAAAAGTAGTCCTCGAAGACTTTCACACTGTCCAAAGTACTCTTAATTGCCCTTATTCTTTCGTCTGCATTTTGTGCTTCTCTAAGCCGGTGCTTTGTAGAATCCTCAATAAGAAAACAGCTCAATCGAGATAGCGCATCTACATGCCTCATCTGAGCCGCGTTTCTATGCTCGATCGTCAGGTCAAACTCCTGCAAATACATGGCCCATCTGGCAACTCTGGGTGGAACCTCTCTGTTTTTAATAGTCATAGAGAATGCACGACAGTCTGTCACTACAACGAACTTAATGCCCAATAAATAGGAACGCCATTTCTTGACAGCGTTTACTATGGCTAAGGCCTCAAGCTCGTAAGAACTATATTTCTCCTCAGAACTTGTAGTCTTTCTACTCATGAATTCTACCGGGTGAAATAATAAATCTTCGGAATCCTTTTGCATGAGAACTCCTCCGTATCCGTGTTTGCTTGCGTCCGTATGCACTTGGGTTTCAGCACCCGGATCATAGAGCTTCAACACAGGTGCGGAAACTAGAAGGTTCTTTAAGTGCTGGAATGCCAACTGACATTGATCACTTAGTACAAGATTCCTTGAATCACGAACACCGCCATCTTTTCGTAGAATATCGGTAAGAGGCTTTGCTGCCAATGCATAACCTTTTATAAATCGACGCATATATGACGTTAGTCCCAAAAATCTCTGCAATTCTTTAATGCTACGAGGTGTTGGATAGTTTACCACTGAACTGATTTTATCATCCGTAGGTGCAATGCTTCCATTTTCTATTGTAAATCCCAAAAACTTGATTTTTCGCTTTAAAATTTGAGCTTTCTCCCATCTAATGTGCAATCCTGCCTTCGCAGCCACGCTCAAAACTTCTTTCAACCTCACCAGCCCTGACTCCTCATCCTTTGTCGGTATTAGAATGTCATCCATATAGACCACAATTTTTTTTGAATGCATTAGTTCTCTGAGTACCGCATTCACATAGCGGCAAAAAACTGCAGGAGAGTTACTAATGCCGAATGGCACACGGGTGAATTCGTATTGTCCATGGTGAGTAACAAAAGCTGTGAATTTCCTAGAATCAGGCTCTATCGGCACATGAAAGAACCCATTTGCCAAATCTAACGTTGTAAATACTGCGGAACCCTTTAGATTGTCCAAAATATCATCTATAAGCGTCATCGGAAAATTATCCCTTTTAATTTTTAGGTTAAGCTTTCTGTAATCGCAGCAGAAACGTTTAGAACCATCCTTTTTTGAGACAAGGATCACGGGGGACGCATATTCTGAACAACTCGGCACTACCAACCCGTCATCGAGCCAATCCTGCACTTGCTTTTCAATAAAACATTTATTCTCATACGAGGTTCGACGAGGATACTGGTATACGGGGACATCGTCTTCCAAAATAATCTTCATCTCTACCGGGGATTGAATAGATTTCATTGGAACATATTCCTCGATTAGTTTCTCACATTCCACTCTCAACTCTTTCTTCAAATGCTTAAGATCGACAACATCCAAAGTCGATCGTGTTTCTACCATTTCTGTGACGCATAGGCCATGAAATGCCTCCAGTGACTTATCTGCGTTTTCCTTCTCAATGAAACGAACACCATTAGTACTGAATAACATATCGACATTATCCAATATATCATTTCCAATTATGGCGCTAAACTCCAACTCATTTTGTTTGACTACATTGAAAGTTGCAGTGAATTTCGTTCCATCTGCTTCTAAGTTTAAACGAAAACTGCCAATTGTGGTTAGCGTTCCCATTCCGATGCCCTTAAGTTGTTTAATCTCATTCGATAGTTCAAAACCCCTGAATTTTTTATATATATCCTCTCGCATCAGACACACGTCACAACCTGAATCCACTAAAGCAATAAAAGATACGTTCTTGGCAGAGAAATGTTTATAGATCAGTCCCTTCCTGGGAGTTTTATCCTGAAGGATATTCACTGGTTCCTTCTTTGCGATACTGTTTTGATTAATCTCTTTGCAATCCTTCAACATGTGTCCTGTTTTGTTGCACTTAAAACAAACCATTTCTTCCTTACAATTTCTAGCCAAGTGGCCCGCTGTGCCACACCTAAAGCATTTCTTTGAAGATTTCTCTGGGTTGTTTCTTCTAACAATTTCTTTCCCTTCACCTGATTTCAAGTCTTCCTTCTTGACCTCTTTTCCCCTTATTTTCTCGAAAATACCTATCTCTGCCTTTAACTCCCGTATGGTCCTGGCTCGATATAAATTAGCCTTAAATGCTCTGCTGTCAGGTATACCATCGATGAAGTATGACACGAGACTTTCTTCTTCTAGCCTGATTGGCTTACTTATTTCCATCAAGCTATACAAATATTCAATATATGATTCTCCCGGTCGTTTCTGTCGTCGTGTCAGCATTTTATGAATTTCAGCTGAGCAGAGCTGTCTGCCAAATTCCTTTAACAGCTCTTGTTTAAGTTTTGCCCATCCCCGAATGCCGTTCAAACTCCTTATAAAAAGCTTGGCTGCTCCAGATAGAAGTTGTTTTGCATAAATGTATCTTTGAAGGTCATCCCACCCAACAGTCATAGCCACATCCTCAAACTCGGTTAACCACTGATTAATATCCTGTTGGTCTGATCCCGAAAAAGTAGATACGCTATCCTGGACATCACGCAATGTGAACCTCGATCCACTACCCGCAAAAGTATCATGGTATTGACTAGCTGTCTCACTCTCACTAGCATTGACATTTTCTTCGACATCGTGATTGTCTTCAAGCTGAAAATGATCTATAAGCCTATCCTGCAACACACTCTTTCTGCCGCTCACACTCAAATTCAACTCGACAAGTTTCTCCTTCAAATGAGGAACTGTCATCGCTAAAATAGTCCGTATGTCCATCGCTCTGCCGCAGTTTACAAATATTGGCTACAAAATTCAGCTTATCTTGGTTATAAAATTCAGCTTAAAAATATTGGTTTAAAATGCAGCTTAAAAATACAACACAATATACTCTCTTTTCTTATTAAACAGCACTCTCCTCTGGTTCCGGCGTCACTGTCTTCAGTAGTAAGAAACCTGCTCTCTGCTCTCTTGTCTCAATATAGTTGTCTCGCTTCCAACGATGCGCTCACTCCAGTAGAGTACCCTGTCTGGATGTCTTCTTTGCTTGCTCTCTCTTCACAGTGCAGCTCTCTCTTCACAGTGCAGCTCTCTCTTCACAGTGCAGCTCTCTCTTCACAGTGCACCTCTCTCGTACACAAGTACTCACTCTCAACAGAGTACTTTGCACGTACACACGTTGACAAATTCCTTGTTACCTCAACGAACCGTGGAATCTGTATACCTTGTTTGCTCTCTCTCTTCACCGTATAGCTGTCTCGTTTCGTCGCAGACATGTACACACTCTAGTTGCTCTCAATTATAGTGCTGCGCTCTTCTGATATGTGAGAATTCGCTTCATCGCTGCCTCTTGTTCGTCAATCGTTTCGTCTCTTTTTCACTCAGCCAATTGTTACGTTCCGTACTTCTTACTTGCATATGCATGCATAGCTTTTCGGTGAATTTCCGTTATTTAGCAACCGATGTTTCGAGAAGAAAAAAAAAATTGCGATTCAAAAAATTTCATCAGACGCCTTTTAAATTTCAGTACAGTTTAATTGTCTTCACGATTTAATGAATGTTTGTTTCTCTTTTATTTCACCAAATCTCGCACATACACCAATCTATTGTCTAAAATCCGTATTTTAGCAAATACTTTTTTCACTAGCTGGAACTCAAAAATCCCGGTTGAGCCCCCAAAAATTTGTAGGTTTCACAAATTAAAGTTTATTCGGTTTATAAAGTTCCAGAATAGTTGATTAAATAAAGTTTAGATTAAGATTAGTTTCACAATTAATTAAAGTCTCTAACACGACACTTTGGCGAGCGACGTCCAACCGACCTTAGCGACTCACAGCAACTGACTCTACGTTACCCTCTGTTCTACTCAAGAGAGTGCCTACACTCGAACAGAGATGAGAGAGCTCAGCAAAAGAATGCGTTGCAGCAGGCGTATCGCTTACTTCACAGCAACTCTGGGCAGCCTACATTCTACTACTCTCCCTCAATCCCACAACTATATCATATAGCTTCCATAGGGCTAATCGGTCAAAAAATTCGATTTCTGTGCTTTTTTGTCAGAAAACGGGTTCTTTATGAACCAATCGCATCCAAATTAAGCACAAGACAGTTTTCAGTATAAATTTTTAATAGCACAAAATTTTGTTGAAATCAGATGGCTACATCATATAGCTCCCATAGGGCTAATCGGACAGAAACTCCGATTTTTTTTTTTTTTTTTTTTTTTTGTCAGAAATCGGGATTTTTATGCACGAATCGCAACCAAAAATACCATATGATAGTTTCTTTTGTAATAACCCAAAAAGCGAAGTTTTAATCTGATCGGGGTACCATAACATATAGTTTCCGTAATCATCAGAAATCAGAAAGACTGATTTACGCTCCCTACAGGTACAGGGTATCTCAAACTCGGCTGCGCCCGAGTTTAACGTTCCGATTTTTTTTTGTCATGGGTAAAGCCAACTGTAGCCCACTAAAGACATTATCTGTGCCCCGTTCGGAATTGCAAGCAGCAGTTATGGGAAGCCGGATAAAAGAGAGTATCTTAATCAGTCATAATATATTTCCGAGCATTATTAATTTTTGGTCTGATTCAAAAACCGTAATTAATTGGATTCAATCTGATAGGCGCCGCTACAAACAATGTGTCGCCCACCGTGTGCCAGAAATCCTGGAAAATAGAAAAGTCGCCGAATGGAAATGGGTTCCTGGAACGATGAATCCTGCTGATGCTGCTACACGAATGTCATCTAGAGCCGATCCCAAAATTTGGATTGATGGGCCATCCTTCCTTTGCAGGGAACCTTTCGAATGGCCGAAACAACCAGATGATATAAAAGTACATGACAGAACAGATGAACGACGACTGAAATTTGTTGGACAGATTATGATGGACACACTATCAAATATGATGGAGAAATACAGCAGCTATGAAAAGCTCCTGCGAATTTTTTGTTGGGTGCAACGTGAAGCCAGTGCCTTTAAAAATCGACACAAGATTTGCTCATCAAAACCAAAATTGCTAACCGCCGAAGAAATGCAGAACGCGGAAAAGATTTGTTGCGTTTCAGTTCAGCGAACGTGCTTCGCAGAGGAAATTCGACAATTAGAAAAGGGTCGTCCTGTTTCGATGTCGAGCTTCATATACAAAATTACACCGGAACTCGACGCGGATGAAATTCTTCGATTAGCAGGACGAGTCGACAAGGCCACTTGCGTGGGACCTCTTGTAAAAAGACCCATAATCCTGCCAAAGAATCACAAGCTAACGACCTTGATTACGCAGTACTACCATGAACAAAATAAACATTTAAATATTGAGACCACCATGTGTAATATTAGACAAAATTTTTGGATACCATCTGTTCGTCGACTGGCCAAAACTATTAAACGCAATTGCCAAGCTTGCAAAAATTTGTCGGCAATGCCAAAGCCGCCGTTAATGGGTCAACTGCCCGTAGACCGTATGTCAGCTTATGTCAGACCATTTTCCTACACAGGATTGGACTACTTTGGACCCGTTTGGTGGCAATTGGACGACGCCAAGAGAAGAGATGGGTGGCTTTATTCACGTGTTTAACTATCAGAGCCATACATCTGGAGTTATCAAAGGACTTATCATCGGACGCAGCCATCATGTGCTTGAAAAACTACTGTTGCCAAAGAGGTTTACCTGTAAGAATAAGGAGCGACCAAGGTACCAATTTTGTCGGTGCCACGAAAGAGCAGTGGATTCAGGTGGTTGATGCGGTGGCTGGGGAGAGTGGTCGTTGTGGTTTAGAGTGGATTTTCAATGCGCCTGGAAATCCCTTTCTGGTGGTGCTTGGGAACGCTTGATACGCAGTGTGAAAGGTGTTTTAGCAATAACACTTAAAGAAAGGGTACCCCAGGTTGAGACATTGCAAGGGTTGCTAAAAGAGGCCGAGATCTTAATCAACTCATCTTAATCAACTCACGGCCCTTGACGCATGTTCCAATTGATTCCTATGAAGACGAGCCACTTACTCCAAATCATTTCTTGCTTGGGTGTGCAAATACTATGCAGATGCCGGCGATTGATGAAAAATGAGTATGCTCAAAAAAAGCAATGGCAGATTCGACAACAACTGATGCAAGTCTTCTGGAAAAGGTGGGTTCTGGAATATCTGCCAACTCTGCAGCGACGGACGAAATGGTTCAAGAGAGTCGAGCACCTTAAGGTAGGAGATGTTGTCATCATATGCGACGAGAACGAGAGCAGAGGCCAATGGAAGAAAGGAAAAATTATTGAAGTCAAAGCAGCCCCTGACGGACAAGTGCGATCAGCCACAGTCAAGACTGTGAACGGAATACTGAGAAGACCGGCATCGAAAGTGGCCGTATTAGAATCTTAGCCGCTGCTTCGATTCACGGGCGCCGGAATGTTACTGAAAGAATTTATATTTTAATTTTACCCTTTTAAAGTCATTTAAATTTAAGTTTATTACAAGCCTGCTAAATGCAACCCCCGACCGATATGTTATCGGTTGGCTCACGAAGAGCGATACCATAACTCGAAATCGTTAGGGCGCCATTCTCAATTTGGTGTTTAAGACGATTGGTACGTAACCCGAACAACAATTAGTTCTTTTTCAAAAATATGTATTCTTCTTAATAATTCCTATAATATTTAAAATTTAATGAACTATACTATAATAATATATTTAAGTAGAAGAGGTCTATCAACACCTGTACTCTTTATTATTTGTATTCAATCACCTCACTTGTGAAATATTGATAAAATTTTTTTGAAAATAAAGTGATCTATTAATAAAATAAAATAAATAAATGTATTCTATTAGATAATAAAACCAATCTGTCATAAATATTCGAAGAGACAAGTGTTTTCTTATGTCGCCATTCTCATTGGGCGCCATTCTCAATTTGGTGTTCAAGACGATTGGTACGTATCCCGAACAACAATTAGTTCTTTTTCAAAAATATGTCTTCGTCCTTCTTTAGGATCTGATGAAAACCTGATGAAAAGTAACGCGCGTTACCCAAATTAGATAATATCACTGACGGATCAGGGCATTGGATATCTATCGGGAACCGTGTTTTCATTAATTTTCTTGTAGTCGATAACCAGTCGATTCTTCCTGATACCATCCTCTTAACCTTTTTTGCCTACAACCCATACTGGGGAATTGTATTGACTTTTACTAGGTCGTATAATGATTTCTTGTAGCATCCTATTTACTTCATGCTTCACAAAGTTGTTAACTGAATAAGGATAAGGATACTGTTTACTATAAACAGCATTGCCATTCAATGTTCTTATCTCGCGTTTAATGCCTGTTTCAAAAGGCAGACACGTTTGAATTTGAGCATGCTTTGAGATTATTTTTGGACAACTTGTTCTTCAAGACCGTTTAAGTCCTCCGTGACATTTACGGAGTTATTTACTTTGCATAATGCAGAGTAATTGGTAACAGAGGATACCGACGCTTTACGGCGTCTGCTCTTTTAAACCATCTCCTTTCTTTTTGGCTTACTAACGATTTTACTATCGTCTGTAAATAGGCAATCAGCGTCAGTCATGGACGATGATTCATAAGAGTCGGATACTTGGAATAAGGATAACACTTTACCATTATTTCCTTTTTGATCTGATCCTTTTTGATCTATATCTGAATACTGTAGATTACCAACTGTATCTTCAGCTGTGGATTTGTAATTTATTCTTTCTATTCTATCCTTATAAGCAAGCGTTTCTTTAGATAGACAATGATGGCATTTATTTCCTTTAGTAGGTTATAGCCGACCAATAGATCCGCATCTAAGTATTGGATTTCGTAAAGTCTTTGCCTTTTGCCGAATATTATAATATTATGAAAATGAGTTATTAAACTATAACCATTTACTGTTTTTATTCTTTTCTTTCTTAATAACAAGTTCTTGGGGTTATCATAAATACCACGCTTAATGTATCACGCGGTAGCACCGGTATCAATTAAGATTTTAAATTGTTTATTTATTTGACTGTCTGTTCGGAAGATGTAGACAAGTTCTCCCCTTCTTTCTCTAAAAAATGTTCCTCATTCTGGTTGTTAAGCGCTTCCAGGGTTGGGCGTTATGCTGGTTTCGATTATATTGTGGTCTATTTTGGATTTGGATGGACTTGTCGATATCCATCGGGACCGGTGGAGGCTGCACTGTGTTATTACCTGGTGCAAAAGCGTTTCTAGTTGCTTTCTGATTATTGTTCAGATTTTGGTTAACCCGATTGAGTCGCAAATGAATATTGTTGCTGATATTTGTTATTATGGTTATTGTTCTGTTGAGTACGAATGAAGTGATTATAAGCGAAATGTGCTCTTTGATTGTTCGCTTCAAGCTCTTGAGCCTTTGCTAGAGCATTGGGCAAGTTCTCCGGTTTTAAGGAAAATAGAATTTCGGACAAAGAACCATTCAGACCTGTGATAAAGATACGCAACGCGTTATTCCTGTTTCTCTTATTCATTTCTGTAGTCACGTTGGCCTTATCGCCATATGTCATTATTGTTTTATTTATTAAGACGGTAAGTTTCTTGTTAACCAAGTTATAGTACTCTAGAAATGTAATTTTGCCCTGACTAAGTACACTTAGTTCCTGCTCTATTATATAAATCGGACACTATACGCGAAATCCAGTCTAGCCAAAATGGCATCAAAGTTCAATACGGTACCATGACTTGTCAACGTATCATTAGCTTTCCCGGTTATTTTATTTCTTAATATTTTCAGGGCACCTACGTAGTTCCTACTACCTTCCTTGTACATTCTCATGGCGCAGCATGCTGCTTCACGCCAGCTAACATAGTTTGCGTAACTACCTGTGAATTCGGGTATAGGTTTAATTACGTCAAACGACTCGTCACATCTGATTGAGCCATCTATTTGTGCCGGTTGGTATTCTTGAACTGTACTTGTGCTAGAATTAATTTGTAATTTTAATGCTGCAATTTCCTCAGATAAGGCCTTAGTTCTATCGCTATTAGTTCATCCATTAAATCTGCTGTCAAGGTCTGATTTTGAGCCATTTTTAAGTTTTGTAACCTACTTATAAGATCCTCCAGTTTTTATACCCTGTACCTAAAAAGGTACAAGGGTATATTAAGTTTGTCAAATGTATGTAACATAGAGAAGGAGACGTCAGAGACCCCCCAAAGTTACCTAATGTATGATCAGGGTGACTAGAGAAATCGATCTAGCCATGTCCGTCTGTCTGTCTGTCTGTCTGTCTGTCTGTCCGTCTGTCTGTCCGTCTGTATGAACACCTCGTTCTCAGAGATGGTAAGGCCTAGAAAGTTCCGGTTCGCTGCTAATAATTATTTGTTCTGCAGGTTAGATCAAGTTTATTATATTTTTTTAATATCCGATTTAGGTTCGGAATAAAAAGTATAAAACCACAACAACCTCAAAAAAAGGAAAAAGTTCATAGGCCATAACTTTTTTGTTTGCTATCATATTATTACGAAAGTTTGCAGTTGGAACTTCTTATATGTTGTCAATAAGAATGTGAAGTTTCGATCTGATCGGACAACTATATCATATAGCTCCCATAGGGCCGATCGAAATCGTTTTAACGTCATAATTTCTTTATCTTTAAAGATATTTCATTCAAATTAAGAAACAATGTGAATTTTAAAATACTCAGCAGCTGTGCAAAGTTTTAATAAAATTGGAGATCTACATCATATAGCTTCCATAGGGCTAATCGGTCAAAAAATCCGATTTCTGTGCTTTTTTGTCAGAAAACGGGTTCTTTATGAACCAATCGAAACCAAATTAAGCATAAGACAGTTTTTAGTATAAGTTTTTAATAACTCCAAATTTTATTGAAATCGGATGACTATATCATATAGCTTCCATAGGGCTAATCGGTCAAGAAATCCGATTTCTGTGCTTTTTGTCAGAAAACGGGCTATTTTTGAACCAATCGCAACCAAAGTAAGCACAAGACAGTTTTTAGTATAAGTTTTGAATAGCACAAAATTTTGTTGAAATCAGATGGCTATATCATATAGCTCCCATAGGGCTAATCGGACAAAAACTCCGATTTTTTTTTCAGAAATCGGGTTTTTTATGCACGAATCGCAACCAAAAATACCATATGATAGTTTCTTTTGTAATAACCCAAAAAGCGAAGTTTTAATCTGATCTTTGGTCTTAAAGATATCTCTGTTAAATTTGGGAATAAGTCGTGCTTTAGAATCGAAATCAGATGGTATTTTTATTATTTTGTCAGAAATACTGATTTACAGGGTATCTCAAACTCGGCTGCGCCCGAGTTTAACGTTCCGAATTTTTTATATTGTTATTGTTGTTTTAGTTTTTCGTATTCTTAGATGTTTTTTATTTTGTAGGTCTTGCAGTTGTTGGGTCTGTGCCAAAATTGTTTTTCGTTTTTTTTTTTATGGTGTCTTTTTTCATTGTTGTTTTAATTTTTAATATTTTTTAAACGTTTGCTATTTTGTAGTTCTTGCACTTGCTAATGCTGTCCACCAAAATTTTTTTTTGTCAATTTGGTATCATTGGCGCACTGTATTTTATTGCTTTAACACTTTGAGGTTCCTTTGTATTTTTTATTTCAGGTCTTCTATATCGTATTTATGTTTTCACAACACTGTTTGAATAGTTTGACAATATGAGGTTTCCTTTTTATTTCTTTCAGGTCCTCTGTATCGTATTAATTTATGTTTTCACAACACCGTTTGAATAGTTTGACACTATGAGGTTTCCTTTTTATTTCTTTCAGGTCCCTTATATGTGTATTACTGTTACAGATTGTCGTTGTGAGTTCTTAACGGCTTTTTCGAATATTCGCCGCTTTGCATCAATAGCTCGGATTAAGTTCACTCGCGACACTTTGATACTGTGGGGTTTAATATCTTTCGTGTTGTTTTATTTAACACTTAACGCGGGCAAACGTTGGGCGCAAATTAACCAGACCGCTAAGCTACTTATAGTTGAAGTTATCTCAAAGCTTGCTTCTTGGATGAAAGGATTTGTTTACAATTAATCTTGGGGACGCGGATAATGAGAGCGATGTTATTGCTACGCTCTTGTTCGAGATTTTTGTGTCACTTGGACCGTTCCACTTAGGATGGGTGATGAGTGACCAAGAGGTCAATGTTTACGTTTCCCAGCTGCGCACTTTAAATGCCTCTTGGAAAAATTTGTTTCTTTATTGGGAAGGAGTGGGGGGTTTAATTGATACCAATAAGAGTGGCTTGAGCCAGCGGACAGGCTTCGGACACTTTATTATACTTTTAAGAGAATGGCGCAAGAGTGCGGATAGATTGGAATAACACTAGAGCGACTAATAGGTTCCTAAGTGGTTATGAACATTGTTTACAATTTCCATGGTTAAAAACTGAGGGATTGGGGTGACAACTGATTGAGGGTGACAACGAATAGGTTCCGAAGTAGCTATGAAATTCGATTATAATTTCCATAGTGAGTACAGAGGGACTGAGGATGATAACTTACATATGTATGTATTTCGAAAAGCCTATATGTATTTGTGTTCAATAAATACATATATTTGAATAAGAAAATTCACTTTTATTTGTTATAATTATTCTTATTTGCACAATTAAATTATTTCACCACTTGGCCGAAAATGTGACTGGGCCCATAACCTATTGAAATTAATATAATAAAATACGTTTAACTATATTATAAGCCAGCCTATCAACCGCATAGTGAAACACTTTTATTATTCGGACTGTTCAATAATTATTTTATTTAAGCAACCGATAGAACCGCACTCTCTAGTTGTCGGCAAGCGAATAGAACGATTATTCTATAACATGCATGTGAGAGGCAACAACGACAGAGTACCAAGAGAACAATAACAGAGAGCGCTCTCTCTTACATGATACTCTCAATTTCACCAGTCTCCACACACACACAATTTTCCACAAACACCAACTTAGAACTTCCTATTATTTTAATCCGTGGAAATAACTAGGCTTGATACACATAAGAACTAACTTCGAATACTATTTTTACTTCGAAAAAATTAATCAAATGTACCAGAATTTTAACGTTCTAAATATATATAGCTGCTTAGAAATAACATAGCGACAAATAATTCTCGGCTTTTCCTCCATATACCTGCAGATCCATGACATCTACCTAAGATATAAATACGATACCTATAAATAATCGAAACCAATACTTCATAGGCATGGGCTCCAGAAATATAAACATTTAACTATTAAAAGTATAATTGATATTTATTGAGTTACAATAAATGGAACCATTATTAAAAAACCGTTTCCAAATTGAAAGAGAATCAAAGATAAGAGCATTCACTCTTAAGCCATAATCCAAACACATCCATTTAAAAACTCCAAATAATTTGGGAATTTAAAAGAAATTGCCAAGCAAAGTATTTTTTTGGGACCGGATCGCCCATTGTCGATATAAGTTAGGCTTCTAGTAGTTGAGTTTCGAAGCAATAAATTAGTAAACAAAATCGCATATCGAAATAATTTAATAAACTTGATCTAACCTGCAGAACAAATGATTCTTAGCAATAAACACAACTTTCTAGGCATTACCATCTCTGAGAACGACGGTAACTTTGAGGGGTCTCCGACGTCCCCTTCTTTATGTTACATTCATTTGACAAACTTAATATGCCCTTGTACTTTGTAAGGTACAGGGTATAATAAAGCCAAGCTTTAACCTCAGGCGCGCCCGAGTTGGGATATCCTGTACCTAGTAGACGGGTGGTGAACCTCGTCGTATACATTCCTTTAAATTGAAGAACATATTGTTCATAATAATGCAAGCACACCATCTATCGGACTAGTCATTCGACTGTTTGCCAGTTGAGCAAATTGATTATGAAAATTTATTGTTTGTATATCTCTTGTAAATAAATGATTTTAGTCATGTTTGATATCAAGACTTTTTGATTGTTAACATCTTTCTGATAGCAAGTATTAACAAAATTCTAAAGCTGTAGAAATTACAAGGCCTTTACTTTAAGGTACAGAAAATCTGAGTGGTGCAGAAGTTACAAACTCATTTCGAATTTTTTTCTACCGCAAATGACATAAACGGGGATAGTCCGTTAATAGGGCTAATTTAGGTTTGTATGACAGCCATATGATATCGTCATCTGACTATAACAAAAAACAGCATAAACGCGTATATTTGTGGAAGAAACGTGTGAGCCGAGATTGAAAGAGATCAGTCAATAAAAGTACGAGTTATTCCTATAACCGACTTAGGTTCGTATGCTAGCTATATGATATAGCTGTATGAAAACATGCTGCCTAGGTAAAAGCTTCAATCCAACCCCCAGTGGGGTACGTGGAAATTTGTGGACGTAATGAGATCAGTTTTTCTGTAGTACTACTCTATCCCTGGACTAAATTCGGGCTTTCCCGAAGTTAAAATACACTGTACCGCTGAAGGCTTGCTTCGCTCGCAACCCAACCCCCAGTGGGATGCGTGGAAATTTGTGGACGGGATGAGATCAGTTTTTCTGTAATACTTTTCTATCCCTGGACTAAACTCGGGCTTTCTCGATGTTAAAGTGTCCTGTATCGGTAAAGCCTGCAAAATTTTTTTACATTTTTGCAAATTTTGCAACTCTAATTTCTTTTGGGGGGCGGTGGGTGGGTTGCCGGTGATTTTCGAATCAACATAAAAAATAAACTTGAACTCTCGCGTGTCCTATTGATTCTATACACAAAATTTCATAGCCCTAGCTTTTATAGTTTGCGAGATATTTGAGATTAAGCAACGATGCTTGCAACTGATCAAAAAAAGGAAGAGTGGTGGGGCGCTATTGTCAATTATACTAATAACTTCTGTGTTTATTGTTTATGGTCCGATTTTACTCATCTTGGTGTCAAACGGAAGGTATTTTTATTTCGCATATTTAGTTGGAACTAATAAATACTGTCAGCTCAAAGCTGCAAAAAGTACAGCACTCTGAATATATAATTTATTGTAGTGTGGTGGGAAGCTCCGCCAAAAAAAATTTTCTACCCAACTTTTCCTTTTCAAGAGATCAACATAATGACCAAATTTGATTATCCTAGCTCTTTTATTAATATTAACTAATCGCTGTGTGTTGGGGGGGGGGGGGGGGGGTCGGATCAATCTAAAAAGGAAACGTGCCCTTTCCCATATCCTATAGATTCTTCACACAAAGTCTCATAACTCTACAAAAGACGGACAGACGGGCGGACAGACAGACAGACAGACAGAAATAGAAATACACCGACAAACGGACATGGCTATATAAGTATATAAGTATTCTATGGAATAATGAATATAATGAAAGGGTAATAATAATTTATGGAGCAGATTAAAGTTTCTACAACATTACAACAACATTACACAACATAAAAATTTTCTAAACTAATACCTCTCTATAAAACATTCAAATTCAAACATAACGTAAATTATCCAGACAATTGTTCTTACTTGCTTATTATCACCAAATCTGTTTTGTGCTAATATTCATTTTGCTAAGGCGCATTCGTTTTTTAGTTAGTCTTCGCTAAGCTTTCGGTCGCTTTAATCGCGCAGCTTTTATTGTACAATAAATTATTATTATTCCTCTCAATAGCCTACGCTGAAATGAACGCCTCCGAAATCATACAGAACCAGCTGGATGGCTGCGGATATCAAATATCACCGTCAACGATAATAAATCCACCCAGTCTACCTTCACTCTGCGCAAGGGAGACTGCCCACTCGTCACCCTCAACGGTGTGACCATCCCAATTGAACCTGGGCATAACGCTCGACAGGCGACCTACATGGAGGCACCACATACTGCGCAAAAGAAAACAAACTGAATTAAGGCTTAAGCAATAGCACTGGCTCATAGGCAGGCGCCCAAAACTTAATACCGGGCTAAAACTGATAGTTTACAAAACTATAATCAAGCCCATATGGTATTCAACTGTGCGGTACTGCCACCTTCTCCACCTTCTTGAGGCCCCCTTGATACAAGTTAATTTATTAGTTTATTGATTAAAATAAAAAAATAACTTTTACAAATTTATTTTGGGTACTTTATTGATTGTGTTCAAAGTTAAGACTAAATTAAAGTTCTACTCTAATTCCCTAATAATCGCCTTTTGTGAATTAGAATTTGGTGTAGCGGTGGCGGCAGCGGTGGCAGCGAGGAATCAAAGTTTGACAATAGTTTGTCAGTTGTGCAGTCGGCTGTAATTGGTTAATTGCATTTCTGCTGATGACTTCTTAATAAATTTGGACATTTCCTGTTGTTGCCAATATTTCGTAAGAATTGCAGGTGCGCGTGTGAACTGTTTTGCAACTTCAGTTCAATGCTCTGATATTGTTTATTTTGTTATATTTTGGTATATTCTATGTTGGCGCGTGCAGGAAATAATACAGACGCTGAAGCTTTTCTTTATGAGCTTTTGGTAAAGCGTGTTGTTAACTCCTCCCCCTCTATTTCGAGCTTGTCCTCAAGCGACGTTCATTAGAAGAATGGTATGGTTTTGAGATTAACTCTGTTGGTGATTTTCAGTGGTTCGGGAGGTGCCACTTGTAGAATAGTATTCTCTTGCTTTCGTTCGCACCAACATAAAAAGATTACGACGATTGTAAAGGTTGCGAAGAGAAAGAAGACGTAGCATTTGTAGTAGTTGTTATCTTTTTCTAACTCTGCCAAACGTTATATGTAAACTTTCCAGAGCGTTGAGAGATAGTATTTTGATTCGTTCCTTCTCTTCAGGGGTTATTTGGATAAGGGGCCTTGATGATTTTATAGGTTTCGTCTCAACGTTGTTGAACTCTTTTCCATTAATGGTGAGAGTCTCGTTGAAGAAGTTGATGACGTATGCTCCTTCCAGTTTCTGTATTTTATTGTTTAACTCTAGTGTGCCATTGTAGTTGTTGACCATTATAAGACCGCTGCTTATTTCCTCTATAGTTTCGATGTGGTCTGCATTGCTGAATTCACATAACCCTTTCTCTCCTATCAGAAGCTTAGGTAGACAAGTACTATTGCTAATGTTTACAATATTATTCTTGTTACAAATTTTAATTTTATGATATGTTTGAAAATTATTTTTTATGCCAAACATATTTCCGTTATTAAAAAATATTTCTTGAAATTTTATGTTTACAATTGTGTTCTTTTTTTATAATGGGCTTGATAAGTGTATTTTCGTATATAGTTTTTTCTAAATTTGACAAGCCTGATTTGATTTTGCAAGTTAAAAGTTATTTCTGTGTTAACATAGCTGTCTTTTCTGATAGAGTTTGATAGAGAATTAAAAATTTTAATTATCTGATTTAGTCATTCTTGAAATTGATTGTTTATTAAAATTTGTTTGTTGCTATTGTTAATTAAATCGTTCATATTATCTTGAAGGAAAATTAAGTCGTCGTGGTCTGGAGTACCGGCAATGTACTTCCATGCAGTTCCTATTAAATTGATTGCTCTAGTGTTTCTATTATGTAGTGCAGGGGATAATGTTTGAAGAATAGAGAATGTTTGAACCAATTAGTGACTTAAAGTGTGGTAATTGTTTGAATGTTTTAGTTCGTTATCTACGTATGAAGCTAAGGTATTTAAAGTGTTTGTAATGTGGTTTATATCTATAACATGAATTATTCTTGTGGTGGATGTTTGAATTTTTCCTAATCCTTTATTACTCCAGTCTGCACGTCGGTATAGTTGGTAATGTCTAGAAGTCCATGTACTATTGTACTATTGTTATTCCTGATTCTGTTATAACTGTAGTATTCTTGTTTTCTTTAACTATTTATTTTTTATATCTTGGTGATAATTTTGAACCAAGTCGTGTGTTTATCTTAACATAAATATCGTCACGTACGTTATATTTTTTTTAATGTGTCACGTTTCTGGTTATGGTATTCGAGGTCTATTTTCTGTTTGTCTATTAGTCTGTCTATGTTGCCAAGTCTAGTTTGTTCGTAAGATTCGGGGTTAGTTGATACTATTCTACCACAGAACACTTCAAGTGGTCTTTTTGTTACGGAATGAATAGTGTAGTTATATTCTTACACTGCTCTTTCTAGTAATTCAGAAAAGTTTCTGTGGGTTCCATCTTTTTTGATACATCTGATTATTTCAGAGAGTGTCGAATGGAATCTTTCGAACTGACCGTTTACAGTGCTTTTGTGAGGTTGTGCTTGAAATATGTCTATATTGAGTTGGTCTTTGAGCATGAAAGTTATGGAATGTAATAAAATAATCTCTCTTAGGGTTTTCTTATGTCTTCAATTGCTTTGGACTTTATTACTTTGGCTTGCGCTAATTTAGAGAACTTGTCTATGGCAGTTAGAACAAATTTTTTTTTTTTTTTTTTTTTTTTTTTTTAAATGGACGTAGACGTACAAAGAATAGTACGATCAAGTGGCCCAACGAAGCCAAGCGGAAACCTGTTTACGCGCGGGTTACTAAGCTCGATAGCTCAGATGCCCAACGGACCGTGGGGCAGAGTCACGTGACACGATTCGCGAAAAAACTGATTAAATCATAAAATTTTGAAGGAAGAGGAATGGATTAGTATTCTACTAAGAAACAGAAGGATTTAAAAGAAGATGCAATAATATATTAGTTTTGATAGATTGCATACTAGAGGAGGAGCAAACTAAGTGGTACAAACTATTATAGTCTCTACATAGCAGAGGTCTAAAAGGAACTGCGAAACTAATTCGGCTAATTAACTCAGGAGAGTCAACCATGCCGTTTATTAATTTATGCATATAAAGAGTATTAAGAAGGGTTCTACGGTTTACTAGGGACGGCAAATCTATTAGTTGTAGCCTACTAGAGTACGAGGGAAGGCTCATTTCCGAATTCCAATTTAAGCCACGGAGAGCAAAAAGCAAAAACTTTTTTTGAACGGACTCAATACGATTTTGATGCACCTTATATTGAGGGCACCAAACGCATGAACCGTATTCTAAAATTGGGCGAAAAAGAGCCACGTATAAAATCTTGGTTGTATAAGGGTCATCGAATTCTTTAGACCATCTCTTCACAAATCCAAGAACTCCCATGGCTTTATTGACAGTGTATAAAATGTGACTATCAAATTTTAATGTAGAATCAAGTAAAATCCCTAAATCATTTATCGAGTGTATACGTTGAAGTGCATTTTGATTAATATGATAGGAGGCCAAGAGTGGAGTGCCCCGACAGAAGGTCATAATTTTGCACTTAGAAGCACTTAAATTTAGCAAATTGAAATGGCACCACGAATCAAAAGCACTTAAATCAGTTTGCAGATTAATGTGAGATTCTATATCCCTGTAAGAAAAACACAGTTTAACATCATCGGCATACATAAAAACACGAGAGTGTGATAGAACTGATGGAAGATCATTTATAAAAAGAGTAAATAAAAGGGGACCAAGGTGACTGCCTTGAGTAACCCCAGATGACACAGTTATACTGTTAGATAATGATTTATTTAAAAGAACTCTTTGAGTTCTTGAAGTAAGATAATCCCTTATCCAGGCAACAAGGTTAGATGGAAAATCTATTATGTTTAGTTTATATAAAAGCAAGTAATGGTTAACAGAATCAAAAGCCTTGCTAAAATCTGTGTAAATAACATCAGTCTGGGATTTGTTTTTAAAACCATTAATTATCAGTGAAGAAAATTCTAAGAGATTAGTCGTGGTCGACTAATCTGTTTTACAAATCCATGCTGGCAGGGTGAAATTAGAGACTTACATAAATGTTGAAGATGAGATGTTAAAAGTCTCTCAAAAATCTTAGGAATCCAAATTAAAATTTGACGTCGAATAGGTAGATTGGAAAAAGCTACCAAAAAGATCAGCAATAGACTGGTCGGTATTTGCTTTCTTATCCATAAAAGATAAGGAAGAAGGAAAGATAGAGGCATTACGCTTTGAATTGACGAAATTAAAAAATTGTTGGGGTCCCGGCGAAATTGAGTTTTACAGCGAGAAAGGTAGGCCTTATAGCATATTGTGCTATAAACCGAAAATTGGGATCGAGCCAAAAGATAACGGGAGAGGTCACTAGGATTCCCGGATAATTTGAACTTTCTAAACAACCTAAGCTTAACATTCTTTAAATTCATTAGCTTAGGTGAATACCACAAAGGCCTATTATTGTTACTATGACAGAAAATGGGAACAATTTGTGTAAAAACAGAATTTAGAGCATTATAAAATAAATTTATGGAAATGTCAAGATTCTTAGACATGTACAAGTTAGACCAGTCGAAGTCATTAAACTGTATGAGGCAATAGACGGACAAGCAGACAAAGTTTTCCGACAAGGAAAGTCAATTGATAATCCAATTGAAGGATGATAAGGATCCTCAGGAAGAGAAAGAGGATCGATTCTAGTTACAAGTGTATTAGAAGGATCCAAGCAAAAAATCAAATTCAATTGCCTACTCAGAGAGTTTTTGACAAAATTGACCTGGGAAAGTGACAAAACAAGCATACCATCAATAAAGTCGTGACTATTACTGATTTTCAGTGGTTCGGGAGGTGCCACTTGTAGAATAGTATTCTCTTGCTTTCGTTCGCACCAACATAAAAAGATTACGACGATTGTAAAGGTTGCGAAGAGAAAGAAGACGTAGCATTTGTAGTAGTTGTTATCTTTTTCTAACTCTGCCAAACGTTTGGTGTTGTTAATATGTAAACTTTCCAGAGCGTTGAGAGATAGTATTTTGATTCGTTCCTTCTCTTCAGGGGTTATTTGGATAAGGGGCCTTGATGATTTTATAGGTTTCGTCTCAACGTTGTTGAACTCTTTTCCATTAATGGTGAGAGTCTCGTTGAAGAAGTTGATGACGTATGCTCCTTCCAGTTTCTGTATTTTATTGTTTAACTCTAGTGTGCCATTGTAGTTGTTGACCATTATAAGACCGCTGCTTATTTCCTCTATAGTTTCGATGTGGTCTGCATTGCTGAATTCACATAACCCTTTCTCTCCTATCAAAAGCTTAGGTAGACAAGTACTATTGCTAATGTTTACAATATTATTCTTGTTACAAATTTTAATTTTATGATATGTTTGAAAATTATTTTTTATGCCAAACATATTTCCGTTATTAAAAAATATTTCTTGAAATTTTATGTTTACAATTGTGTTCTTTTTTTATAATGGGCTTGATAAGTGTATTTTCGTATATAGTTTTTTCTAAATTTGACAAGCCTGATTTGATTTTGCAAGTTAAAAGTTATTTCTGTGTTAACATAGCTGTCTTTTCTGATAGAGTTTGATAGAGAATTAAAAATTTTAATTATCTGATTTAGTCATTCTTGAAATTGATTGTTTATTAAAATTTGTTTGTTGCTATTGTTAATTAAATCGTTCATATTATCTTGAAGGAAAATTAAGTCGTCGTGGTCTGGAGTACCGGCAATGTACTTCCATGCAGTTCCTATTAAATTGATTGCTCTAGTGTTTCTATTATGTAGTGCAGGGGATAATGTTTGAAGAATAGAGAATGTTTGAACCAATTAGTGACTTAAAGTGTGGTAATTGTTTGAATGTTTTAGTTCGTTATCTACGTATGAAGCTAAGGTATTTAAAGTGTTTGTAATGTGGTTTATATCTATAACATGAATTATTCTTGTGGTGGATGTTTGAATTTTTCCTAATCCTTTATTACTCCAGTCTGCACGTCGGTATAGTTGGTAATGTCTAGAAGTCCATGTACTATTGTACTATTGTTATTCCTGATTCTGTTATAACTGTAGTATTCTTGTTTTCTTTAACTATTTATTTTTTATATCTTGGTGATAATTTTGAACCAAGTCGTGTGTTTATCTTAACATAAATATCGTCACGTACGTTATATTTTTTTTAATGTGTCACGTTTCTGGTTATGGTATTCGAGGTCTATTTTCTGTTTGTCTATTAGTCTGTCTATGTTGCCAAGTCTAGTTTGTTCGTAAGATTCGGGGTTAGTTGATACTATTCTACCACAGAACACTTCAAGTGGTCTTTTTGTTACGGAATGAATAGTGTAGTTATATTCTTACACTGCTCTTTCTAGTAATTCAGAAAAGTTTCTGTGGGTTCCATCTTTTTTGATACATCTGATTATTTCAGAGAGTGTCGAATGGAATCTTTCGAACTGACCGTTTACAGTGCTTTTGTGAGGTTGTGCTTGAAATATGTCTATATTGAGTTGGTCTTTGAGCATGAAAGTTATGGAATGTAATAAAATAATCTCTCTTAGGGTTTTCTTATGTCTTCAATTGCTTTGGACTTTATTACTTTGGCTTGCGCTAATTTAGAGAACTTGTCTATGGCAGTTAGAACAAATTTTTTTTTTTTTTTTTTTTTTTTTTTTTAAATGGACGTAGACGTACAAAGAATAGTACGATCAAGTGGCCCAACGAAGCCAAGCGGAAACCTGTTTACGCGCGGGTTACTAAGCTCGATAGCTCAGATGCCCAACGGACCGTGGGGCAGAGTCACGTGACACGATTCGCGAAAAAACTGATTAAATCATAAAATTTTGAAGGAAGAGGAATGGATTAGTATTCTACTAAGAAACAGAAGGATTTAAAAGAAGATGCAATAATATATTAGTTTTGATAGATTGCATACTAGAGGAGGAGCAAACTAAGTGGTACAAACTATTATAGTCTCTACATAGCAGAGGTCTAAAAGGAACTGCGAAACTAATTCGGCTAATTAACTCAGGAGAGTCAACCATGCCGTTTATTAATTTATGCATATAAAGAGTATTAAGAAGGGTTCTACGGTTTACTAGGGACGGCAAATCTATTAGTTGTAGCCTACTAGAGTACGAGGGAAGGCTCATTTCCGAATTCCAATTTAAGCCACGGAGAGCAAAAAGCAAAAACTTTTTTTGAACGGACTCAATACGATTTTGATGCACCTTATATTGAGGGCACCAAACGCATGAACCGTATTCTAAAATTGGGCGAAAAAGAGCCACGTATAAAATCTTGGTTGTATAAGGGTCATCGAATTCTTTAGACCATCTCTTCACAAATCCAAGAACTCCCATGGCTTTATTGACAGTGTATAAAATGTGACTATCAAATTTTAATGTAGAATCAAGTAAAATCCCTAAATCATTTATCGAGTGTATACGTTGAAGTGCATTTTGATTAATATGATAGGAGGCCAAGAGTGGAGTGCCCCGACAGAAGGTCATAATTTTGCACTTAGAAGCACTTAAATTTAGCAAATTGAAATGGCACCACGAATCAAAAGCACTTAAATCAGTTTGCAGATTAATGTGAGATTCTATATCCCTGTAAGAAAAACACAGTTTAACATCATCGGCATACATAAAAACACGAGAGTGTGATAGAACTGATGGAAGATCATTTATAAAAAGAGTAAATAAAAGGGGACCAAGGTGACTGCCTTGAGTAACCCCAGATGACACAGTTATACTGTTAGATAATGATTTATTTAAAAGAACTCTTTGAGTTCTTGAAGTAAGATAATCCCTTATCCAGGCAACAAGGTTAGATGGAAAATCTATTATGTTTAGTTTATATAAAAGCAAGTAATGGTTAACAGAATCAAAAGCCTTGCTAAAATCTGTGTAAATAACATCAGTCTGGGATTTGTTTTTAAAACCATTAATTATCAGTGAAGAAAATTCTAAGAGATTAGTCGTGGTCGACTAATCTGTTTTACAAATCCATGCTGGCAGGGTGAAATTAGAGACTTACATAAATGTTGAAGATGAGATGTTAAAAGTCTCTCAAAAATCTTAGGAATCCAAATTAAAATTTGACGTCGAATAGGTAGATTGGAAAAAGCTACCAAAAAGATCAGCAATAGACTGGTCGGTATTTGCTTTCTTATCCATAAAAGATAAGGAAGAAGGAAAGATAGAGGCATTACGCTTTGAATTGACGAAATTAAAAAATTGTTGGGGTCCCGGCGAAATTGAGTTTTACAGCGAGAAAGGTAGGCCTTATAGCATATTGTGCTATAAACCGAAAATTGGGATCGAGCCAAAAGATAACGGGAGAGGTCACTAGGATTCCCGGATAATTTGAACTTTCTAAACAACCTAAGCTTAACATTCTTTAAATTCATTAGCTTAGGTGAATACCACAAAGGCCTATTATTGTTACTATGACAGAAAATGGGAACAATTTGTGTAAAAACAGAATTTAGAGCATTATAAAATAAATTTATGGAAATGTCAAGATTCTTAGACATGTACAAGTTAGACCAGTCGAAGTCATTAATAAGCTTATTTAGTTTTCGAAAATCAGTTTATTGGAAACTGTATGAGGCAATAGACGGACAAGCAGACAAAGTTTTCCGACAAGGAAAGTCAATTGATAATCCAATTGAAGGATGATAAGGATCCTCAGGAAGAGAAAGAGGATCGATTCTAGTTACAAGTGTATTAGAAGGATCCAAGCAAAAAATCAAATTCAATTGCCTACTCAGAGAGTTTTTGACAAAATTGACCTGGGAAAGTGACAAAACAAGCATACCATCAATAAAGTCGTGACTATTACTGGGTAATACCGAATTGGAATAAGGAGTATTGGACCAACATATTTCTGGGAGATTGAAATCGCCCAAAACGACAAGGTAGTCCTTGTCGGTTACGAAATTTAAAACATATTTAATAGAGTTTAAATGGCACATATAAACAGAAAGATCAGAAGAAGGAGGAATATAGGAGACTGTTAGAAATAAGAAAATGCCATTCAAATCAATTTTAACACAAATAAATTCAATATCTACAGGGTTAGTAGAAATAAGTTCCGAAGGTAAGGCCGAATTAACAGCATTAAGAACGCCGCCACCACGACCAGACACACGGTCACGTCTAAAAACAGAAAAGTTATTACCTAACACTTCAGAATCCAAAATGTCAGGCTTAAGCCACGTCTTGGTTAATACTACTATGGAATAACTGAAACCAAACCTACTAAGAAAAAAACGACTAAGTTCAGATTTAAGTCCTCTAACGTTTTGATACGCTAGGTGAAAGGGTTCTAGTTTTTTGGGAGCGACGAAGGTGTTAGGGATATCGGATGCCGATTTTTTTGCTTCGTCGTAAACTCCTTAACTACAACATGCTCTGGCCAAAAATCTCCACAACAAATAAGCTCGAAGAAGCAGGGGGGAAGGCTAATTTTAAAAGATGCGATCTCCCTAGAATACGAAAACTTGAATTTATCCACAGTTATATTTGAGACCTGGACTTTCGATGTTTGAATTTTTCCTAATCCTTTATTACTCCAGTCTGCACGTCGGTATAGTTGGTAATGTCTAGAAGTCCATGTACTATTGTACTATTGTTATTCCTGATTCTGTTATAACTGTAGTATTCTTGTTTTCTTTAACTATTTATTTTTTATATCTTGGTGATAATTTTGAACCAAGTCGTGTGTTTATCTTAACATAAATATCGTCACGTACGTTATATTTTTTTTAATGTGTCACGTTTCTGGTTATGGTATTCGAGGTCTATTTTCTGTTTGTCTATTAGTCTGTCTATGTTGCCAAGTCTAGTTTGTTCGTAAGATTCGGGGTTAGTTGATACTATTCTACCACAGAACACTTCAAGTGGTCTTTTTGTTACGGAATGAATAGTGTAGTTATATTCTTACACTGCTCTTTCTAGTAATTCAGAAAAGTTTCTGTGGGTTCCATCTTTTTTGATACATCTGATTATTTCAGAGAGTGTCGAATGGAATCTTTCGAACTGACCGTTTACAGTGCTTTTGTGAGGTTGTGCTTGAAATATGTCTATATTGAGTTGGTCTTTGAGCATGAAAGTTATGGAATGTAATAAAATAATCTCTCTTAGGGTTTTCTTATGTCTTCAATTGCTTTGGACTTTATTACTTTGGCTTGCGCTAATTTAGAGAACTTGTCTATGGCAGTTAGAACAAATTTTTTTTTTTTTTTTTTTTTTTTTTTTAAATGGACGTAGACGTACAAAGAATAGTACGATCAAGTGGCCCAACGAAGCCAAGCGGAAACCTGTTTACGCGCGGGTTACTAAGCTCGATAGCTCAGATGCCCAACCGACCGTGGGGCAGAGTCACGTGACACGATTCGCGAAAAAACTGATTAAATCATAAAATTTTGAAGGAAGAGGAATGGATTAGTATTCTACTAAGAAACAGAAGGATTTAAAAGAAGATGCAATAATATATTAGTTTTGATAGATTGCATACTAGAGGAGGAGCAAACTAAGTGGTACAAACTATTATAGTCTCTACATAGCAGAGGTCTAAAAGGAACTGCGAAACTAATTCGGCTAATTAACTCAGGAGAGTCAACCATGCCGTTTATTAATTTATGCATATAAAGAGTATTAAGAAGGGTTCTACGGTTTACTAGGGACGGCAAATCTATTAGTTGTAGCCTACTAGAGTACGAGGGAAGGCTCATTTCCGAATTCCAATTTAAGCCACGGAGAGCAAAAAGCAAAAACTTTTTTTGAACGGACTCAATACGATTTTGATGCACCTTATATTGAGGGCACCAAACGCATGAACCGTATTCTAAAATTGGGCGAAAAAGAGCCACGTATAAAATCTTGGTTGTATAAGGGTCATCGAATTCTTTAGACCATCTCTTCACAAATCCAAGAACTCCCATGGCTTTATTGACAGTGTATAAAATGTGACTATCAAATTTTAATGTAGAATCAAGTAAAATCCCTAAATCATTTATCGAGTGTATACGTTGAAGTGCATTTTGATTAATATGATAGGAGGCCAAGAGTGGAGTGCCCCGACAGAAGGTCATAATTTTGCACTTAGAAGCACTTAAATTTAGCAAATTGAAATGGCACCACGAATCAAAAGCACTTAAATCAGTTTGCAGATTAATGTGAGATTCTATATCCCTGTAAGAAAAACACAGTTTAACATCATCGGCATACATAAAAACACGAGAGTGTGATAGAACTGATGGAAGATCATTTATAAAAAGAGTAAATAAAAGGGGACCAAGGTGACTGCCTTGAGTAACCCCAGATGACACAGTTATACTGTTAGATAATGATTTATTTAAAAGAACTCTTTGAGTTCTTGAAGTAAGATAATCCCTTATACAGGCAACAAGGTTAGATGGAAAATCTATTATGTTTAGTTTATATAAAAGCAAGTAATGGTTAACAGAATCAAAAGCCTTGCTAAAATCTGTGTAAATAACATCAGTCTGGGATTTGTTTTTAAAACCATTAATTATCAGTGAAGAAAATTCTAAGAGATTAGTCGTGGTCGACTAATCTGTTTTACAAATCCATGCTGGCAGGGTGAAATTAGAGACTTACATAAATGTTGAAGATGAGATGTTAAAAGTCTCTCAAAAATCTTAGGAATCCAAATTAAAATTTGACGTCGAATAGGTAGATTGGAAAAAGCTACCAAAAAGATCAGCAATAGACTGGTCGGTATTTGCTTTCTTATCCATAAAAGATAAGGAAGAAGGAAAGATAGAGGCATTACGCTTTGAATTGACGAAATTAAAAAATTGTTGGGGTCCCGGCGAAATTGAGTTTTACAGCGAGAAAGGTAGGCCTTATAGCATATTGTGCTATAAACCGAAAATTGGGATCGAGCCAAAAGATAACGGGAGAGGTCACTAGGATTCCCGGATAATTTGAACTTTCTAAACAACCTAAGCTTAACATTCTTTAAATTCATTAGCTTAGGTGAATACCACAAAGGCCTATTATTGTTACTATGACAGAAAATGGGAACAATTTGTGTAAAAACAGAATTTAGAGCATTATAAAATAAATTTATGGAAATGTCAAGATTCTTAGACATGTACAAGTTAGACCAGTCGAAGTCATTAATAAGCTTATTTAGTTTTCGAAAATCAGTTTATTGGAAACTGTATGAGGCAATAGACGGACAAGCAGACAAAGTTTTCCGACAAGGAAAGTCAATTGATAATCCAATTGAAGGATGATAAGGATCCTCAGGAAGAGAAAGAGGATCGATTCTAGTTACAAGTGTATTAGAAGGATCCAAGCAAAAAATCAAATTCAATTGCCTACTCAGAGAGTTTTTGACAAAATTGACCTGGGAAAGTGACAAAACAAGCATACCATCAATAAAGTCGTGACTATTACTGGGTAATACCGAATTGGAATAAGGAGTATTGGACCAACATATTTCTGGGAGATTGAAATCGCCCAAAACGACAAGGTAGTCCTTGTCGGTTACGAAATTTGAAACATATTTAATAGAGTTTAAATGGCACATATAAACAGAAAGATCAGAAGAAGGAGGAATATAGGAGACTGTTAGAAATAAGAAAATGCCATTCAAATCAATTTTAACACAAATAAATTCAATATCTACAGGGTTAGTAGAAATAAGTTCCGAAGGTAAGGCCGAATTAACAGCATTAAGAACGCCGCCACCACGACCAGACACACGGTCACGTCTAAAAACAGAAAAGTTATTACCTAACACTTCAGAATCCAAAATGTCAGGCTTAAGCCACGTCTTGGTTAATACTACTATGGAATAACTGAAACCAAAACTACTAAGAAAAAAACGACTAAGTTCAGATTTAAGTCCTCTAACGTTTTGATACGCTAGGTGAAAGGGTTCTAGTTTTTTGGGAGCGACGAAGGTGTTAGGGATATCGGATGCCGATTTTTTTGCTTCGTCGTAAACTCCTTAACTACAACATGCTCTGGCCAAAAATCTCCACAACAAATAAGCTCGAAGAAGCAAGGGGGAAGGCTAATTTTAAAAGATGCGATCTCCCTAGAATACGAAAACTTGAATTTATCCACAGTTATATTTGAGACCTGGACTTTCGAATTTATATACGATATTACATCTTCCGAAGTAAGATCGGGTGCCAGTCTGGAAACAAAGACTTGCTTCCTCTGCGGAACCCCCACTAAAAGTTTAGGATTCACATCAACTGGGGCAGAAGAATTAGCCTCCGTAGTTGGTGGAATCCCAACCGCCATTGGAGGGGATATATTCCTATCCAGAGCGGACGAGCTGGACGCTACAGGCAACGGACTAGGTGGGTTTCCTGAAGTCCCAGTGTCCAGTGTGCAAGCATTAGGAGCTGCCAACATTTTATTGTTAGCAGACCTAAGTACCGGCCCAGGGGACACAAAAGAAATCAGCTGATTATTTATAGTTGGAGTTGGAGGCTCATTTGCCGGGACTTGGAGGACACGCGAACAATTCTGCATTTCCAAGCCAGACTTCTTACGCTTTGGAGAGCTATTTAAAAGCTTTAGGCCATTAAATTGGCTTTCCAAAACTGAAAAAGCCTGATTGAGTTTTGCAAAGCCTAGGTGAAGATCTTTAAACCCACACCTAGTCTGCCGCATAAATGCTCGCATCTCCATCTCAACTTCCCGGCAAGCCTCACAACTCCACTTTAAACCCGTACGAGCCTCTATGAAGTCATTGACGCGACCTGTGTAACCAGCACACTTAACATGTATGAGGTTATCACACAGCCAACACCCAATGACCGGCATAGAGGTCGATTTATTTTTAAATTATGTTGCGATTAAAAAGCCAAAATAAAAGATATAAAAAAAATTCGGAACGTTAGACTCGGTCGCAGCCGAGTTTGAGATACCCTGTACCTGTAGGGAGCACAATTGATTGGTGTTCTAAAGCACGACTTATTCCCAAATTTAACAGAGATATCTTTAAGACCAAAGAAATTACGACGCTAAAACGATTTTTGCACTTCCAAGAGGCCATACGGAAACTATATATTATAGTAGTCCGATCAGATTAAAATTTCGCTTTTTGGGTTATTACAAAAGAAACTATCATATGGTATTTTTGGTTGCGATTCGTGCATAAAAAACCGATTTCTGAAAAAAAAAATCGGAGTTTTTGTCCGATTAGCCCTATGGGAGCTATATGATATAGCCATCTGATTTCAACAAAATTTTGTGCTATTCAAAACTTATACCAAAAACTGTCTTGTGCTTAATTTGGTTGCGATTGGTTCATAAAGAACCCGTTTTCTGACAAAACAGCACAGAAATCGGACTTTTTGACCGATTAGCCCTATGAAAGCTATATGATATAGTCATCCGATTTCAATAAAATTTGGAGTTATTAAAAACTTATACTAAAAACTGTCCTATGCCTAATTTGGTTGCGATTGGTTCATAAATAACCCGTTTTCTGACAAAAAAGCACAGAAATCGGATTTCTTGACCGATTAGCCCTATGGAAGCTATATGATGTAGATCTCCAATTTTATTAAAACTTTGCACAGCTGCTGAGTATTTTAAAGTTCACATTGTTTCTTAATTTGAATGAAATATCTTTAAAGATAAAGAAATTATGACGTTAAAACGATTTCGATCGGCCCTATGGGAGCTATATGATATAGTTGTCCGATCAGATCGAAGCTTCACATTCTTATTGACAACAAATAAGAAGTTCCAACTGCAAGCTTTCGTAATAATATGATAGCAAACAAAAAAGTTATGGCCTATAAACTTTTTCCTTTTTTTGAGGTTGTTGTGGTTTTATACTTTTTATTCCGAACCTAAATCGGATATTAAAAAAATATAATAAACTTGATCTAACCTGCAGAACAAATGATTATTAGCAACAAACCGGAACTTTCTAGGCCTTACCATCTCTGAGAACGAGGTGTTCATACAGACGGACAGACAGACAGACAGACGGACATGGCGAGATCGATTTCTCTAGTCACGCTGATCACACTTTAGGTAACTTTGGGGGGTCTCTGACGTCTCCTTCTCTATGTTACATACATTTGACAAACTTAATATACCCTTGTACCTTTTTAGGTACAGGGTATAAAAATAAGCACAACCAAGGGTTAATACTTACAAGAACACAAAATCGGACTCAGGAGAGCCACACGAAAGCAAAACAAAAAGATCAAAAAGATTAGTGCAATAGAAAAAAAAAGACTGAGCGTTGAAAGGCTCCGGAGAGAAACGCGAGGCAATTGAAAACCGAGAGCGTAACGTGAGCGTAAAAATGTGCGAGCGTTAGAAAGCGAAAACGAAAAGTGCAACAGCGCGTATTTCTATTCTGTGGAATAGATATCGATATAGAGAATTTGTCCGGAATATTCCGGAATAGGAGTTTGCTCTAAGACGGGGTTAGTCGGATGTCTTTCGTATTTTTCTTTCTTGCAAATTTAGCTTTGTTTTACTAAATTTTCAATTTTTTTCTTCATTTGGGGAAAGTAAAATTTTTCGGACAATTGAATTTTATTTTCCATAGCATTTCTATGGGCTCTATTGTGGACTTTAAGTATCTCCTGTACCTCCTCTTGCTCTGATTCGTTAGTGAGGTCGGTAACCTTGCTTTGAGAGAAGCGAATTTTAACTTTACTAAAGTTATCTGGGTATATTGATTGTATTTTTCCCATGATATCTTCAGAAGTTTGTATTCCATTAATAACGGATGGGTTAAGGTATTTCCGAAGTGTTAGTATTAGTTTGTCGGGTTCGTAAGTTTTTAAATATATGTCATGTCTATGAAACGTAGGGAAAGGTATGCTTAATTTGTAGTCGTCGCTGTTTGCCTTATGAATGAAAATTTGATTTTGATAAGCGTTAATGGGTACTTCCATACTAAGGATGAGGTTATGGATTGAACTCTCGTCGCTATGTTGGGTGGATGCTGAGTTTATCTGACCTAAATTTGAAATGCGGGACAATGCATCTGCTACTACATTGTCTTTTCCTGGTTTATAAAGTAACTCGTAATCATATTCTTCTAGGTGAGATTTCCATCTTTTAATTCTAGCGTTGCCATTCCAAATACTCAATGAGTGTGTAAGTGGTTGGTGATCAGTGAATATCTTCACTTTGGCTTTACCGTACAGATAGTTGCGTAACGCTTTAAGGGCCCATGGCCAACATCTCTTTCTCTTTAGCTGCATAATTTTCTCCAGCTTTGGAGAGAGTTCGTGAGATGAATGCGATAGGTTGATTGTTCTGTGAGAGAACTCCACCAATGGCATAGTTTGATGCATCGGTGGAGAGGTGGTATTCCTTTTTGAAATCGGGGTATTTAAGTATCACGTCTTGTGATATTAAGGAATTTTTCAATTTCCTAAATGCATCTTTGGCTTCTTGGTTAAGGGTTATTGCTTTAGTTAATGCTGCTTTCTTGCTTACGTGTCCATCTTCACCTCTTAACAGGATGGTGAGTGGCTTAGCAAGTTTTGCGTAATCCCTTATAAATCTCCTATAGTATCCTGATAGGCCTAAAAATGATCTGAGTTCTCTTATTGTCCTTGGAGTAGGAAAATTAACTATTGCCGAAACTTTGTCAGGATTGGTTTCAATGCCTTTATCGGATATTACGAAACCTGGAAATTCAACTTTACTCTTGAGAAACTCGCATTTATCGAGTTGGCATTTAATATTGGCTCTATATAGGGTATCGTCTTTAAGGGACATGGACAGGTTAGTGGTGTACGTCAATTTTTCGTCTGGTTTTGAGAATAAGTTGGGATAATTTTCAAGTAGATTTTCTAAATTATTTTTTTGTTGATCGGACAAATGGCCTGTACGGGGCTAATATTATTAAGTGAGTCACATTTTTTTTAATAATTACTTTTACGTTGTCTTTGATGATTCGATTGAGTGTGAATTATTGCTTTAAGTTCCTTTAAAATGTCGTTGCCGAGAATGGCATCGAAAGAATTAAAGGTCGGCAAAAGAAAGAATTTAATACGCATATTATATTAAATAATAAATAGCTGTGCCATTTTATAGTGTGTAATTTTAACGTTACCTCCAACTGTAACGGCTTAAAACGGTTTCTCGGTTGGAGCGGGGTTGCTAACTAAACTAGGTTTAATATAGTTTCTATTAGATCCTGTATCAATAAGTATTCTCAAAACTTTTGCTCCTACCTTCACCTCAAAATAAGGTAAGGAGGAGCTATTTACTCTAAAAAATGAAGGTCGGCGTATTGTTCTTGTCCAACATCGGTCCCGTAACAGTACTCGTATTGTTCTTCGTATTTATCTAACGTTTGTCCGTATTCGTTTGAGTCTGTTTGGCTGTACGCTAACTGTTCATATTCTTTTTGTTCATTATCTGCGTTCTTGTCATTGCTACTAGGAGTAGTAGTGTCATTATTCTGTTCGTTACTTTCTATATTGAGAGTACGTTGTCGTTTGTCACCCTATGAAAAGGGGGAATGGGGTTTCCTGGCTATTTACCCATTTCAATGTTCGGTGGTCTGTTCATATAGTTCACTTGTCTTATGCGGATGGTGGGGTCCACGTCCATAGCCTTAGGACGGGGCAGCGGTTTTGGTTCCTACTGAACGGCTGTCTTGCGTATAGTTGTTGTGCGTATGGTTTTTGTACGTACGGTTGTTGTATTGCTGCTTGGTTGTTAAAGAATGTCATCTTGATCATTGGTCTGCTATATTGTTGAGCTATTGGTACTCTTTGAGGCATGTTCTGAGTTGCTCGAGGAATTGAATTATTCAAGTATTGGGTTCTAGGCATTGGTATTGGTTTTTGGTTTCGTCAGAAGACCGTAGATTGAATTTTGCCTGTAGCATAGTTTGATCGGTATGTTGGGTTCTCGATTTTCAAACACAGATGTAAAGCTTGAGTTAAATCTTCAGGCTCTTTCATTCCAAGAAGGCGAGGTAGATCTCCTCTCAATCTACCAATAAAAGTGTCTAGACCTTTATCATTGTAAAGCTTAGTCATCATTTGTTCTGTCTTGCGAGATAATTCTATACAACCAAGGACAGGTAACGGTAAACTACCTAATGGAATTCCTCTACTCTTTAATTAACACCCTGCGTAATGGCTGTCAATTGGTACTCTAATATACTCAAATTGTGCTTATCTGCGTAAAGCATTGTTAGGCACTTTGAAATTGCATTCCAGTCTAGTCTAGTGGCACATTATAGGATTCTAAGGCTGTGTGTGCATTGCCAATAATTTTATTTCTTATGGTATGTATTATACCGAAATATTCAGCAGTGCCTTGTAGTGCCGCGTTGTTCTCTATGATTCTATCTATTCCGTTCTGTCTGGCTTACTGAAAGAGTGGGGGGTCTATTTAAGTTATAAGGATTTGCCATTAACGGTCATGGAAATTTGGAGAATTTAAAATGTATTAATTTAAAATTTGAAATGTATTAATTGTATGTATTATATTAATTCAGGTTAGAACAAAGAGAAATCGTAAATGTTTGTTCAAAAAATTTGTTTTTAAATATACTTTTTTTTCTTCGTGAAAGCGATTCAACAAAATTCCGAAATATTGTCGTTAAAAAAAACTTTTATGTGTAAAAACCAGTAGCTGGTTTCTTCCTTCTACTTTGGAGGGTCCTCGTGGGAATCGCAAAGTTGGAAATTGTTATACTACAGGATTTCGTAGTCAGTTGGTTGTTTATATTTTTACGGTGTTTCATTCACTTCACTTTCATTTTCTTATAACTATATTTTTTTTTCAATTTTGTGTAATTTGTGTTGTTAATTTTATTTTGAATTTTTTTTTAATTCGTATTGCTAATATTTTTTTGTTTTTTAGTTTTCTTATGATTATTACGAGTAAGTTATTGTTGCCATCCTTCCCGATCGTCCGGATGTGGTCCTGTTTGCTCTCTCTACTAAGGATCCAGGTGCGATACTTCTTTCGGAAGGCTCCGTGGGGACGGGCATTACACGGCGTTGGTCTTTGTAGGCGATGAGTTGTCTTTGAGTTGCTTTTAGGGCCACCACTGTGGGTGAGAATCTTCCCTTTTATTTAACGGAACACGGTTATTCGCGACTTACATTTTCTGTTTTTCATCACGACGCGAGCGTTATGTTATAATCCGGTCCCTGCTCGGGCGCCAGTTAATTTATTAGTTTATTGATTAAAATAAAAAAATAGATTTAACAAATTTATTTTGGGTACTTTATTGATTGTTTTCAAAGTTAAGACTAAATTAAAGTTTTACTCTAATTCCCCGATCTGGCCTTTTGTGAATCAGCGACGAATCAAAGTTTGACAATAGTTTGTCAATTGGGCAGTCGGCTGTAATTGGTTAATTGCATTTCTGCTGATGACTTCTTAATAAATTTGCCATTTCCTGTTGTTGCCAATATTTCGTAAGAATTGCAAGTGCGCATGTGGACTGTTTTGCAACTGCAGTTCAATGCTCTGATATTGTTTATTTTGTTATATTTTGGTTTATTTTATATTGGAAATAATACAGACGCTGACCTAAGCTTTTCCTTATGATCTTTTAGTAAAGCGTGTTGTTAACTTACATCGTTTCCGAATTAGGTATTCGGGCGACCTTTGTTATTGGTCGTGTCATCTCTCCAGTTGCCGCTTTTAACCTTACTGCCCGAACTAGTCCGTCTGGTCCCAGGTACGTTGCGATGACCTTTGCCAATGGCCATACTGCTGGTGGTGTGCGACACTCCTTTACAAGAACGATATTTCCTATGGCAAGATTAGGTGTTTTCGACCCCCACTTTGGACGTTGCTGCAATGTCGTTAAGTATTCCACCGTTTCCAAAAGCCCTGTAGCATAGATTGAGACTGCTGCCAGTAATCCAGTCGATTGCTTGTCACTTGCGAAAGATCACCTTCTGGAATAGCTGTATAAGGCCGCCCTATTAGTAAATGTGCTGGTGATACGTACGTCAGGTCCGAGTCTGACGCAGCGAAAAGTGATCTCGAGTTAACCACTGCCTCGATCTGCGATAGAAGAGTGTGCATTTGCTCGAATGTTAGAACTGCCTTTCTAACAACTCGGTTTAATTGTAGCTTTACGAAACTAACTGCCGACTCCCACTTTCCACCCCAGTGTGGAGCATGCGGCGGTATAAATCTCCAGTTGATGCGTGCGCCGCCAAGACTTGGACAACGGCTTCCCTGTGTTGCTGTGATGCCAATAGTTGTTGCATCCCATTAAGTGCCTTTTTTGCACCTACAAAATTTCTGCCATTGTCCCTGATAATTTCTCCTTTCGTGAATTGCGTCGCTTGTATACCTTTAGTGTTATAGGACCCGCGTAATCACAGCCAGTATTTGCAAACGGAAAGGCCTGACGAACACGAACATCCGGTAGATCCGCCATGTATTGTTGGCCTGTCTGTTGTCGTTGTCTGAAACATTTCAAACAATCGTGTGTTACTCTGCGAATAAGATTTTGTGCTCCAAATATCCAATATTGTTGTCGAACAATTACAAACAAAGCCATGATCCCAGGATGTAGGTGCACCCAATGTTCGTACTGTAGAATAAATGTCGTTATGCGATGAGCTTTCGGTAAGATTATCGGATGCTTCACTCGATCCGGTAGCTCCGAGTTGCTTAATCGTCCTCCAACTCGTAAGAGGCCGTGCTTGTCGATAAATGGTGCCAACGTGTGTAGCTTCGGGCTGCTATCTAAAGAAGTCTTGTTGAGTAGAGACTGACGATCTCTAGCGAATAATCTTTGTGCATGACGTATGCACACTATGCAGTATTGATTTCCTCCAACGACAACGAAATGCTATTTGGTCGTGATTGTGGATGTTTAACTCGGTGACCAAATATGAGCACGTACGCCGCAATGCGTACCAGACGTAGCCAAGAGGAGACTTTGTGTGGCAACTGATCCAGACAGGTTGACTCAGGCTGGGCTTCTACTTTACTTATCAGCGCTGTCTTCTTTATTTCCTCTTTGACCTTGTCGTCTGAAATATAGCAAGAGCTATTAGAGTGTGGACTGTATACATCTAAATTTAAATCGCTTAGCCAGGGTGGACCATTCCACCATAGACTAAAATTTAACAGATCTGAGGCCTGCATGCCTCGAGATGCACAATCTGCGGGATTCTCCTTTGTGCCAACATGATGCCAATGCTTTCAAGGGATGACATCGAGAATCTCCGAAGTCCTATTTGCAACGAAAGTTTTCAGAGTAGATGGCACGTGTGACAACCAAGCCAGTACAATGATTGAGTCACACCATGCGTACACAGTGATATCCAATTGATTAAGAGTAGCCTTGACTGCTGCGACAAGACGACTCAGAAGAAGTGCGCCGCACAATTCCAGGCGCGGTAGAGTTTGCTGCTTGAGTGGAGCCACACGTGTTTTTGCAGCCTATAGGGTGACAACATAACGTCCATCGGTCTGCCTCACTCGGCTGTATACGGCAGCAGCAGAGGCTTTTGTAGACGCGTCTGAGAAAGCGTGCAGTTCCAAACGACGAGTCGTACTTCCTATGAAACGGGGAATCGCACGACTTGAGAGATATCACCTCGATATCTGTGTCATCGTTCGGCCACGTGTGTTGGTAGCTCCTCGTCCCACCTCAGGTCAAGAAGCCACAACTCTTGAAACAAGATCTTAAAGTTGACGACCACTGGCGCTAGGAGGCCAAGTGGGTCGAATATTCGGGAAACATCGGAAAGCACCATCCTTTTGGTGAAGCTATTGTCCTTTGACAGAGACACCTTATATGAAAACGTATCTGGTACCGGATGCCAATAAATTCCTAGAACCTTAACAGCAGCATCTTCTGCATCGTTGAATATTTCAATCACTGCGCATAGCCGGTAGTGATCTAATGGAGCAGAAGGATGTTCTCTCCATATAATTCTTTGGTAGTTGCGGTGGTCCTCAGTGACCCAAATATGCCTGATCATTTTAATTATATCTGCGGAAAAGATAAATCTATGAATGCGAAATCGCAAACATACCGCAAACAAATTCCTTTGAATGCTTGGCCCAATGTGAAGTGCGTCATTTAGCGATTGGCCATTTTGATCTTGAAAAGATCCATCAAATACCACCCTTAATTTCTGTCCGAGAACTGGGTGATGAGGCATATAGAAAGTCTGTTGATGCTGTGTAGCAATCTGGTCAGCGTTCAGCTTCTGCATGTGGCCCAAACTTATATAATCCCGCATAAACTTCGTGTACTGTTCACGCAAGAGGCCATTTCTTTCAAGACAGCGTTCTACCGCGTAAAACCATGTCGTTGCTGCCGGCAGCGTATCGGCAAACTGTGGAAGTGGCTCTTTGAACGGGAGTTCCACCATGTATCTTCCACCAACGTCTCGTGAGTGCGTGCTCCGAAAATGCTCCTCTACCTTGGAATCTTCTGGATCCAATTGAACACTTCCAGGAACCTCCTCCAGCTCCCAAAACCTTTGGAGCGAAGAGTCTATGTCAAGGGTTGACATGAGCGATGTGGCAGTCAATGACCGTCGGGACAGCATCGATGTAATGAACCAGCCAAAGATAGTGGACACCGCAATGACGTTTCCGTGGCTGTCCATCTTTTTACAGCCAGTCAATACGGTCCATATGTAATCGACGCCCAATAGAATATCCACCGAAACCACTGCGCTGGACATGGAGTCTGCAAGTTGAACTCCATCCAATCTTTCCAAAGCTGTCGCATCGAGAGTTTCCCTTGATAGTGCATTTTGATCCTACATAAACTGCTTCACCAGCTCCTTCGCCAGCTCCTGCATCGACCGCTTCGCCTGCTTCAGCAGCTCCTGCATCGACCGCTTCGCCAACTCATCCGCTTCGCCAGCTCATTCGCTCCGCCAGCTCATCCACTTCGCCAGCTCATCCACTTCGCCAGCTCTACCGCTTCGCCAGCTCATCCACTTCGTCAGCTCATCTGCTTCGCCAGCTCATCCACTTCGCCAGCTCATCAACCGCTTCGCCAGTGCCACTATCGCTCACTTAACCAACTCCACCTTTATAAGATCATCGAATCAATTCAAAATGAACACAATAACTTGCGATTTATGCAATGGAAAATTTGCTATTAATGGCTTTATGGCCCATTATGCCATGTGCAAAGGACCGCGAAACGCATTTAATGAAATGCAGAGGACAAACGCATCGAGGATTGCATGTGATGTATGCAGTATAAAAGTGCAAATCTCGGAATTTGCTAAACACTATAATAAGTGTAAAGGACCACGTAACGCATCACCTAAAGTGTCTCTGATTGCATGCGATCAATGTAAAAGAAAATTGATACTTGCTGATTTCAGTAAGCATTATAATGAATGTACTGGTCCTCGCAATGAATTTAAAGTAATGCAGGCCCCCAAGAAAATAAAAAAAAATGACAATGAAATCAATTGCACCGTTTGTAATATTACAGTTCCACCAGCATTATTTAAAATACACCAAAGGACGATTGCACATAGAGATGCATCATGTCAGCAGTTGAGCAGCAATAAAAATGTTATGATAATTTCACCGCCAACCAATAAGTTTTCATGGAAAATTTATCGCATCTACACTGATGCCACAAATATAATATGCGCAAATGAGTTTTTTAAACTTTGTGAAGAGGACTTAAGATCACTTTTGGAATTGAATTTGTCCGAATATGGAGCTATCAAATTTAATTTAAAATTATTTGGCGATTATATTAAAAGCACTGAAAATGATGAAATGCAAACTGCCTTAAAACATTTTGTAACGCATTTCGGTAGCCTTTACAATATTGAAGACATAGATGAAGTGCTAACCGCAATGGTGGAAAATCTCGCTTTGATCGCGAGTGAGTTTCAGGAGAAAGATAGTGGCTGGGCCATCGAGAAGTTTAAGTACTTCGAGACCACAATTTGTAAACTGGAAAACATCCCAGCTTCAGCATATTGCGCTTTGCCATCACACATTCAAGCGAAGAACGCAACCACAAACGTCCACAACAGTGATATCTACTGTTTCAAGTGGTCCGTGCTCTCGGCGATCGCAGTTAAAAACTGTCCTCGAATGACAAGGATAGAATTAAGGAAACTTACAAGGACAAGTTTTTACAATGTTTTGGCTATTGATTCTTCAGTAATAACATTCCAAGGAAAAACATTAAGGTTCGATGACATTGCTTTTCCTATTGATACAAAAGGAATAAAGCAATTTGAAAAATTGAATCCAGGAATAAGTGTCAATATTTACACGCTAGAAAGAAGCTTAGATGGCCAACATAAAGTGGTTGGTCCTACTAGAAGAGCCGATACTATAAGACCATTCCACATAAACATGCTCACAATTTATAATGCGAGTAGTGGCCTGTATCATTTTGTTTTGATAAGGGATTTAAAACGCCTTACTAAGCTTCAATTTACTAGGAGTAACAACAAAAATGGAATATTTTGTGATAATTGTCAACATTATTACACAAGTGACAATAAAACTCACAGCGAAAAGGAATGTGGAAAGGTCACTGCCAATTACCCCAAGCCAGGAACGACAACGCGTTTTACGAGTGCACACAAAAACTTTCACCCCCCGTAACTATATATGCGGATATTGAAGCACTCCTGGAGAAATATCACCACCCAGTGAACGATCCAAATACTCCGAGTTTTACAAGAGCTCAAAAACATAGAGCATGTGCGGTTTTCTTTTATGTAGTACATAAATATAGACCTTCACAGAATAAAATGTGGACATATGAAGGTAAGTCTACATTTAAAATTTTAAAGTATTATATAGTTATTTTAATTATATTTTTCTCATTTCAGGAGAGGATTGTATGAAAGAGTTCTGCAAAGAGTTGGAAAACACATGTCATAAACTATATGATATGTATTGGTGTAGACCTCATACCGCATTAACTGCAACTCAACAGCAAGAGCAGGAAAATGGACGATGCTACGCTTGTGAAGTTTTTATAAATGAAAAACGAAGGAAGGGAGAAGTATTTCAATCCATTTTCTGGTTTTTATATGGGACCAATACACAGTAAGTGTAAAGATAGTTTTAAGTTAAAATATCCCTTTTTCCCAATAGTATTTCATAATTTATGTAGATATGATATACATTTATTTATAAGTGAATTAGGAAATGATTTAAAAGCAGTTCCATGTAATAAAGAGTTATATATAACTCTAACAAAAACAATTATTGAAAACCATAGATCTAAGTTTAATATAGTTTTCATAGATTCTAATAGATTTTTAAATTCAAGTTTAGAAAAGTTAGCTAGTTATTTAAATAAGGACCAGTTTAAGTTGCTTGGACGTATTTATAAAAATGATAAGTTTGACTTAATGTGTAGGAAGGGAGTTTTCCCTTACGATTATTTAGATTCCTTAGAAAAATTAAATGAGTGCACACTGCCTCCTATTGAGTATTTTTATAACTCATTAACAGAAGAGGAATGCAGTGTGCAAGATTTTAATTTTGCTCAAACAGTTTGGAGTGTCTTTGAGTGCGAGACCTTGCGCGACTACCTTCTTTTGTATTTAAGGGCTGATGTGCTAATTTTAGCTGACGTATTTGAGAATTTCAGGCATATTTGTTTGACAATTTATTCATTAGATCCAATAAATTATGTAACAGCTCCTTCATTACAATTTTTTAAAAAGTTGGTATTCAGGGCGGGTTAGTTCAATGCACTCAAAGACTAGCCCAACCGAACAATGAGTATTTAACAAATTATGACTCTACACAAGAAAATGTTTTTCTATCATACATTGATGCAAACAACCTTTATGGTTGGGCTATGAGTCAGAACCTTCCAATTTCCGATTTTAAATTTTTCAGTCAAAATCAAATAAACGAAATTCAGTTTGAGTCAGTTAATGCTGACAACGATGATGGGTATATTTTAGAAGTTGACCTAGACTATCCAAGTAGCATCCATGATCAACATAATTGTCTTCCATTTTGTCCTGAAAATAAAATACCACCTGGGGGAAAACAAATAAAACTAATAGCAGACTTGGAAAATAAAAAAAATATGTTATTCATTTAAAACAATTGCAATTAGCAATTCAACAGGGGTTGATTTTAAAAAAATTCACCGAGTTTTAACTTTCAAACAGGAATTTTGGTTAAAACCATATATTATTTTAAATACAAATTGCAGAAAAAATAATTTTTACAATATAATAAAAAATAATCCGCATCGCTTTGATACATCAAATTACGATTCGAGCAATAGATTTCAAATTTTACCTGCGAACAACAAAGAAATAGGCTTAATGAAAGATGAAAATGGTGGTAAAATTATGAAGTCATTTGCAGGTATCAAAGCAAAAGCCTATTCATATATTGTTGAAGGTGAGGGTGAAACAAAAAAAATAAAAGGAGTAAAAAAATCGGTAATAAAAAAGTTGACTCATGAGAATTATATCGATTGTATACGAAATAGGAAAACATTTTATGGTGAACAAAGAGTCATTAGAAGTAGAAATCATACACTGTATACTGAAATAGTTAATAAAGTTAGTTTAAATTATAAAGATGATAAGAGATTTATAGAAGAAAATGGGATTAGTACTCTAGCTTGGGGGCATTATAAAATAAGGCCAAATAATGTATTATAACTCAACAATTTTAAATAATCTTAATATTGTATATTTTATTTATATATTGATATTTTACACTTATATATTTTAAGCATGTAATTGAAGAATAAAATAAAAAACTGAAATATTTATTAAATTGATTTAACAGATTTTTATTTACATATTGATATTGGAATAATAATAATTTTATGATCATTCAATCAATAAAAGCATCATTTTTGTGAGCATTTCTCCTGATCTCGTTTCTTAGCACAATTATTCTCAGTATGTGTATCGCTGCCACAATAATTACAATAAAGAAGCTTGGTATATGAAACCTTGCTTGACTCCGCTGCATTTTTTTTTTTTATAATACTTTTTATCTTATCCATTATCTGAGTTATTCAACGCTTCGCTCCTGTATTAACACTACTTCTTATTTCATTACTTTGATTTATTTATCCAAGAATTATGAGTGCTATCAAATCCTAACCAATTAACGTATAGATTGTTTCCCCTTCTCTTGATTATCTTTTCAACCAAAAATGCATTTTTATCTTTAACCTTTTGAAGTTCAGGTTCATAAAAAGACCCTTCGATTATTTGATTTTTATAATCTTTTATGATGTATGTAACAGGTGAAGTCATTTTGATTTTATGTATTTTAAATATCTCTGTAGTCCAATTGGGCTCATATCCTTTTACAAATACGCCTTTATGCTTACTAATTCTTATTGAATCTCCTACATTCAATTTATGACGGGGATATTATACCTTTGGTATGTTATAAAACGTTTTCAAAATAAACCTTGCATTTTTCTTTGTCACCTCATTTGGTTTCATTTTAATTGTTCTATGGAATGTATTATTGTATTTAGATAGTAGATTTGGTAACCTACTAACCCATTCATAATTTCCGTGATAGCTGAACATTTTCCACATAAGATTTTTTAGGGTTCTGTTGAATCGTTCGCATATTGAAGCCTTTAAATGTGTAAATGTATGATAGTGATTTATTTGATGTTTCTCCATTAATTGCTTAAATTTTATGTTGAAGAACTCTTTTCCTTGAACTGACTGAATGTTTTTAGGAAAAATTTTTGCTGTTCTAAAAACCAATTGCATAGCCTTAACAACCTCATCAGAGGTTTTCGATCTAACAGGCTCTGCATAAGCCTTTTTGGAAAATGTGTCAATTACTGTAAGTAAATATCGAAAAGCCTTATTTGATTTCTGAAATGGAATCATTTCAACTAAATCAATTTGCCAGGTATCGTTTATACCCTTTTGAACAAATTTTCGTCTCTGAAATGATCTTCTTGCCGGTTTATGAATTTCCAAAACAATTTGTCTTTTACTCATATTTTTATTGTATTTATTTCTTATTCATAGTCTTACAACCTTTTTAATACTGTTTGCTTATATATTTTAACATCGGTTTTTATTTGACTTCGCATCTTTTTCGATATTTCAAAGCATAAGCGTGTTAAATCTATTTGTATATCGCGATCGAAAGGACCATCTAAATCGCTCAATTGAATATCATATTTTTTTAACTCGAAACACTTAGGAATAATGAAATTATAATATGTGTATGATATTTGCTTGTGTAGAATTGTGTTTCAACATAAAAAAGAAGTAATAAAAATCCCTAATCTTATAAACAATCGCCAAACATCACAATCCATTTTAAATTTTTTTACCGTACTGATTTAATATCATAACACACTGTTTATCAATTTTACGATATTTAAAACTACATTTAATTGAGTCAAGCATGGGTTGTTCATAAATACTGTCAGGCATTAAAAACTCAAATTGATCTAGTCTGAGCTGAATATATTCCTTGAAGGTGAGTAATTGTATCCAATCCTCCTTCTCGAATCCAATAAAATTTTTATTATTTTGTTGAAGCCAGACGATTGGTTTAAATTTTCTACTTGTAGAAAATCCACATTTTAGTTTTAAATTATGTAAAATGTAGTATTCAAAACCAAAAACAATTTCATGGTCTTGTTTTTATACCCTGTACCTAAAAAGGTACAAGGGTATATTAAGTTTGTGCAAATGTATGTAACATAGAGAAGGAGACGTCGGAGACTCCCCAAAGTTACCCACAACATGATCAGGGTGACTAGAGAAATTGATATAGCCATGTCCGTCCGTCTGTCCGTCTGTCCGTCTGTCCGCGCGTACGCCTAGATCTTAGAGACTATAAGAGTTAGGATAACCAAACTTGGGATTCGGACTCCTTATGTGTGTACGCTGGTCAAGTTTATTTTTTTTTTCGCCCCCCGCCCCTCCTTCCACCCCCTCATTTTTTCAAAGCCACATAATTTCTAAACCTTTCGGATTTCAGTATTAGTTTCTTCTGAAAAGTTGTTAGGAATCTAAAAATCTTTCGATTGATATCAAACATGACTAAAATTGGACCATATTTACTCGAGATATACAAAAAACAAATTTTGAGGGTCAAGATTTTAATTCCCCTTGCCTAACTGGCAAACTGCCGAATGAGCAGTCCGATAGAAGGCGTGCTTGCAATATTGTGAACAATGTGTTTTTGGATTCAAAGGAATATTAAGACCAGAGGTTTTATGTGAATGCAGGCGACCAGGGTTACCACCCGACTAGGGTTGCCACCTTTTTTTTTTTTAATTCCGTCTACTAGGTACAGGGTATCCCAAACTCGGCCGCGCCCGAGTTTAACGTTCGGCTTCATTTTTTATTACTATTATTATTTTTTTTTTGTAAGCTCCATTTTATTCAAGAAACACTGTAAAACTGAGAGAATCATAGAAATTACTTGCTATATAAGGGGAAGTCATTATTGTGATATCATTTAGTATTCAAGTTGCGTTTGATTTAAAATGGTTCAAGTTAATAGAGATACTAGCGTTCTAGTCGACTTTCAATATGTGTATGGAAATAATAAACAAATTTTCGTAAAAGAATTGGTATACATGCAGACTGGTTCCGTGATCCCGAATTTTTTCTATTTCAAGCCGCCCTATGATGTCAAAGAACTTACTGAAGAAACCAGGTGCACTCAACTTAAAATTCAACAGAATATAAACGGCTTGGATTGGTCCCGAGGCGATATTCATTATTTGTGTCTTGCCGATATAATAGCTCCTCTAAATAGTTTCTCGACAATTATTGTTCGAGGAAATACAAAAAAAGAATTTTTGCAAAAATATATTACTACTAATATCATTGATATAGATATTGGAATGAGCTTGAACCGCTTTCCGAATTATTTTACAAATTGTAAAATACACAAGCATATAAAAAATAAATGTGCCCTAAATAATATATTTAAGTTATTTGTGTATCTGGAAAATTAAAATTATCAAATATACGAATACATAGAATAAACAGTAATAAAATGATTGTACAATTTATTCATCCATTTACTATGCTTATAAGCGGCCCATCCGGTTCAGGAAAAACTACATTTCTAGAAAACCTGTTGAAACTAAAAGAAAGGTTAATAAATGGTGCTATTAATAGAGTAATTTGGTGTTATGCTGAAGGAATTCCTGAGGAAATCGAAAACGAGTCGAATGAACCTAATGATGGGTGCTTTTAATAAAAATGTTTGTGAACTCTTTACAAAAGGCTCACATCATAGGAATTCATCTGTTATTGTGGTTACCCAGAACATTTTTCATAAGTCATCGCATACAAGAGACATATCTTTAAACACAAAATATATTGTGCTTTTTAAGAATCCAAGAGATAAACTCCAATTTTATTATCTTGCTCGACAAATACATCCTGAAAATCCCTCTGAATTAATGAGTATATATAAAGATGTAACAGATCAACCACATGGGTATTTGTTAATAGATCTCACCCAACGCGTCAACGATCTATTTCGCTACTGAACAAACATTTTTAACCCATTTTACGCATATTGTTTTTGTGATACTAGCGAAAATGGTTTACAAAAAGAATCTGAAACGATTAAAGGATCACAAACATATGCTCTATGTTTTGAAAAAGGCTAATAATAAATTACGCAAGGCAATATTGTGCTCCAGCGATAAAAGTCTGATTAAAACAATTATAGAAATTGTACTTAATACTTTGCAAGGCAATCATAAATTGAGTGGAAAACAAATGAATATAATGAAAAAGTATAAAAATATTCTTCGCTATGTCCAGAGCGCTCTATAAATTCAAAGAGGAAAGTTCTTATTCAACACGGAGGATTTCTTCCAGTTTTAATAACATCATTGCTTTCAAGCATTTTTGGAAAAATTCTAGAAAATGTATAATAACAAACAAAAATTACACAAGGTAATAGTTATGCATCCGAATGCTTATAATAAACTTGTTAAATCAGATAACGGGGAAGATTTAAAAAATTTTAAGTTAATACCAACATTATTAAATAGTAAGTTTAGTGACTTTAATAAATGGATTAAAATACATCAAGAGTTAAATATATTTCAAAATAACAACGAAAACCTAATTATAATTTTGGTCGAGATGAAAAATCTAATTTATTTAAACATTCAGAAGCTCAAACTGAAGAAATAGGAGAAAAGCTCACTAATAGGTTGAAGGAGGAGAAAGTGCAGAAAAGGAGAGATACAATAAATAAAAAAAATTTCTTGGAAGAGATTACGGATAAAGTCAGAGAAAAATTCCCTGACATGTTAAGAAAAGAGCCAATTGAAAATAAAAGAGAATCGATGAGTAAGAAAACATTTTCAACGATTTCTGATGGTGAAATTAATAGTCAAAAAAGAAAAAAATATAAAGCATCGAAAGACCCATTAACAAAACAACAAATAAGACTCAAAAAAAAAAAAAAACTCGAGAACAAACTCAAGTTATGCACAAGAAAAAGCACAGCTACGAAGATTAAATTTAAGAAATCGCTCAATACAAATTGGAAAAAATAAATTGAACTGGATTTCGTGCGACTAAAATGAGTAGCTGTAATCAGTTTTATACTACAATTATTAGTAATAATTCTATGAATATTTACCCAGAAAATGTGAAATCAAGTTTTACTAATATGGTGCAAATCTTCGATAAAGTTGGCGAAGACTGGGAAGTCGGAATATCAGAAATATTTTTAAGCAATTTCCTCTCTCCTTATGCATACTATGATGAAAAAGCCGGTATTATTGATATACAAAACGATTCAATCAATAATGAAGTATGCTTTATTTATACCGACATAATAAAACCACGCTGTGTTGGTGATCGAAATATACGTTGTCTTAAAGTTCTGTTTTATGATGGCAAGCAGAAAGTCATTAAATTTACAAATATTGAATACTATCCGCTTCAAATAAGTTATATTAGAGATATTTCTATTTTAATCACCAACTTACAAGGACAAAAATTATCTTTCGAATCATCAGCAACACCAAATTATGTCACTCTTCACTTCAAAAGGAAATCAGGAATACTATAAATACAGCTACTTTAAAGAAAACAAGTCAGACACACAGATACAAGCATGGATAAACACTATCACGAATATTATAGTAACCAAAGCGGTTCAGGAATAAGTCACATTGGAAATTTGTATAGTGCCCCTAGAATAGTTCAACACGGGTGAGGAATTGGAAATTTTTTTAGTGGACTTTTAAAATACATTAAACCACTATTTTTTTCTGGTCTTAATGCTATTAAAAATCAAGCTATTGCAACGGGTCAAGGTATTATAAATGACTTTGGACGAAAACCATTGGATAATATACTTCAAGAACAAAGTAGAATGGCGCTGGAAAATCTTTCAAATAAAGCAATTAATAAAATCTTAAAAACACAAAAAGGGTCTGGAAAAAAGAATAAAAGGAAGCGAACTAAAAGACATAAGACTCATTCAACAACTAAGAAAGCAAAGCGAAGCACTAAAAAAGGAAAATCAATAAAATCAAATATTAAAGATATATTTTCAAAAGTTAAAAAATGAATCATCATCATATAGAGTGTATGAAAAGTGAATTGGATTTATTTGAGCCGCACCCCATACAAAGTTCTGTTCTTCGAACTGAAGAGGTAACATACAATCCAATCGCATCTTTAGATGGAGCAAGCAGCATTGAATTCGTGTGCTTGGGAAATGGAGAAACCTATAGAGATTTATCTAGCGTCTATTTAAGACTAGTCGTTCAACTAAGAGATGGAAAAAATAGCGAATTGACCGGAAGTTCCACAAGCGTAGTGAATAATATATTACATTCTTTGTTTAGAAGTTCATCTGTATACCTAAACAATACTTTAATATCACAAAGTGATAACAACTATCATTATAGATCATATATTCAAACAATATTAAATTATGGTAGCGATGCAAGCGAAAGTCATTTAGCTACACAAGGATATTACCCACGAATGTCTTCACACCGCAACCTATTAGATGGCAGTGTCTCAATCAAGAGCCTCTTTCAAAATAGCAATAAAGTAGAATTATTTGGAAAAGTACATGGGGATATTTTTAATCAGAATAAATTATTAATAAGTAACGTAGACTTACGTATAACATTCAACTTAGAAAAACCTGCATTTTATTTGTTAGAGTCGGACTCTGAATCCTCCCTTAAAATATTAGAAGCGCAACTATTCATGAACCATGTTACCATAAACCCTAGTATTCTATTAGCGCATCATCGAGTTATTCAAAATAAATCAGCATTATATCCTTACAATAAAGTAGAGGTGAAAGCATTTACTCTCTATCCAGGAAACAATACATTATCAATCGATAATGTAGTTATTGGTCAACTACCTAATTTTCTAGCATTTTGTATGGTTAAAAATAGAGCATATTCAGGCAACCGATCATTAGATCCACTTTACTTTGAGAACTTTAAATTACAAAGATTTAATCTTCTTGTGAATGGAGTACAAGTCCCATCTCAACCATTAGAATTTGATTTTTCAAACAAAAATTAGCGTTCAAAGTTCACGAGCATACAATATGCACTTTAAAGCGAATGGTATAAAGCATTATTATAGAGGTCTTCAAATTACAAAGGACATGTTTGATACGAATACTTTTATATTAGCCTTCGATTTGACAGCAGATCATTCAAATACAACTCTTTGCTCTAACTTAATTTCACAAGGGACGATAAGAATTGAGGGACGCTTTGCTGAACCTTTAGCTGAAGCAGTAACTTGTTTGGTATTTTGTGAATACGATTCAATGCTAGATATAGATAAACACAGAAATATAAAAATTATTTATTAATGTAAACATAATGAATACGCTACAAATAGAAAAATTAATGAAATGCAACATTTCAACAAAAAATATATTAAAGGCAGTTCTCCCATCGGATGAATTGAAAAATCTAAGATTTACAAAACCAGCCCTTATCATAGCAAATACTGATCCTTCTGATAAGCCAGGAACCCATTGGGTTGCATTTTACTTTAGCAAAAACAATACTGCTGAATTTTTTGATTCTTATGGGCGATATCCAAAAAACAAATATTTTCTTCAATTTTTAAAGCAAAATGCTAAAAAATTTAGCTATAATAAGCAACAAATTCAAGGCTACTTTTCAACCACTTGTGGTCATTACTGCTTGTTATATGGCTCGTTTAAAAGTAAGAAAAAGTCTTTGAGCTATTTTCTTAACAAATTCAGGAAAACCAATTTTATATTTAATGATAAATTAATTTTAAGATTAATAAAATCTCATTTCAAAAAAATGTAATATTTTTTTAATAAAAATAAAAAAGCATATAGATTTAAATGATTCAAAATTTGTTTTATTTTATTTTAAAATTATACAAAATATTTAATTAATATTGCGAAGACGGTGCTCTAGACTATAATATTTATCCATTACTTTTGATGCCTCCTTTTTGAATTTGGCTACACGATGGCATCCACAAGTTTCTGGACCGTCCTGACAATCGTCTTTTGACCACGGACAGGTATCCAAATGCTCTCCGTATACTGACAGTTTCCTGCGTGAATTCTGGTAGCTCTCAATTCTCTCTTTCAGGAGTTTTAACCTCTCAACATGCTCGTCGAATATCATGTCCTCGAATTGGTTTAAAAATTTAATTATGGTCTCAGCGAACATGTTTTTTTTGAAATCGAAAGTGCGACTGAATTTCGTTAAATAATTGAACTACTATTTATATAAGATTGAACAAACAAATTCAAAATGCGCTGCGTGGTATCTACTGTCTCCTTTCCCCTTATATATTACATGTGTTATATCGTTTTCCTTAAGTTTTTTCAAAGGATTCTTCGGTGAAAAATTTTTACATAGTGCTTAGGTAGAAATATCCACAGATTCTTTCTCTCTTCATCCTGCAGGTATAATGCTATCTTTTCACCAAACTCAGTCGTTTTCAGCTTGCAGTCCGTAATAGAATATTTCACACCCTGAATCAGCTTTTCCACTTTGGTATACCCTTGACCAATAGGAGATCCTATTGTGTTTAGCTTGTCTACGAAGGCCTATAAACAAACAGAATGTGAAACTGCAGGAAAATATAAAAATAATAAATACTACCTACCATGATCCAATTTTCAGGTAGATTTTTTCCACGCGTGTTAATGATTCGCTGATATTTTAGTTCTAAATAAAAATCACAATGAAATTATCTTATATACCTTCAAGATGTTGACTGTGACTCCTCCCACAAAACCCTACTTGTTATGTTCTCTTTTCATCTTTCAGACAAAACCCTATTTGTTGTGTTCTCTTTTTAGCTTTCAGAATCACAGGTTGGTAGGCTACACTTCTTATTTTTGGGTATTGACTGTAACTCCACTCACAAGCCTCAATTCGTGTACTCTTTCCTCTTTTACATTTGCAGTATAGTAGGATCTATTCTTGAATGATTTCGTTTTGATTGGATGAGCCATTAAAATAAACTATAGAGAGAAAACTCTCTTTTTTATTCTGTGAAATCCTCTCAAATACGTATGCAAATGCTATGTTTAATAAAATTTAACAAAACTAAAGAGTCCAGAATAAAAAACAAAATTTTAATTTTAAAATTGTTTATTTTGTTTAAATTAAAGGAATGATTTAAAATATAATAGAACTACAAATTTTCTATTTCCACTGCTGCCATTAGCATATCGTCACAGTCATCATCCAGTGCGGCAATGAGTATATCGTCATCATTATATAGTGCATTCTCCAGTGCTGCCATGAGCATTTCATCGTCTTCGTTCTTCATGTCCATCTTTTCCTGTTCTTCCATAAATTGGAAAAGTATGTCGTCATCTACAGAGTCCTTGTAAAATCCAGCAACTGCATCCTTTTCCTTTTGCTTTTTGTCCTCCTCGATATATTCATTTACTTCTTGAAATATTTCATCCATCTTCCATTGGCTTGCTATATTAAGTAGCTGTTCCTCATCGTATCCTAGTTCCTCCAATACTTGGTCGTAAGTGTCGGGAGAAATAAGATTTTCGCCGGAATCATACCTTGGTATGAAATGGGTATGACGCTTTGGGAGTGACCAATCTCAATCCACTGATATGTTTTGTGTTGCAGTCTCCACATTTGTAGACCACATTGGATCCTCTTGACTATCAATGAATATCACTGAAATGTCATTGGGATTGGAATTCATGCTGAAGCTGGCGAAGCGGATGAGCTGACGAAGTGGATGAGCTGGCGAAGCGGTAGTGCTGGCTAAGTTGATGAGCTGGTGAAGTGGATGAGCTGGCGAAGTGGATGAGCTGGCGGAGCGGATGAGCTGGCGAAGCGGATGAGTTGGCGAAGCGGTCGATGCAGGAGCTGCTGAAGCAGGCGAAGCGGTCGATGCAGGAGCTGGCGAAGGAGCTGGTGAAGCAGTTTATGTAGGATCTGGAGAAACAGGCGATAGTGATGCTGGTGGGAACGAAGTTGAGCGGGTAAAGTTGATGCGAGGCTGGCGCTAGCGAACAGGCGATGCTGATAATGTCTAAAGTAAGACTGTGCTCTCACTTTCTTTTGTTCCTCTATGCTCGAAGTCCAATACGGTTAGTAGGTAAAAAACTACTTCGTAAAAGGACACAATGCTTGTGACCTTAGCACTCATAAAATATAAAATTTATGGTTATAGATTTGAAATGTCCAAATGAAATAGGACAAAAAACATTGGGCGAGCACACTTGAGTACTGCAGGTAGAGAGTTAGCCGTAGCTGCAGCTCACAAGTAGCTAGTATATGGGTCCCCGAAACCTCTTGAATGTGAAAATTAAAAAAATCGACTGCTAAATGCCGCTAACAGATGGCGTTGTGAAGTACGAGATCGATAATGCATGAAATGCTCTATTGATATTATTGAAGGGAGGGCTATGTGCCATCTATTGCTCATATCTCTAAACAGTTTAACGTAATAGTTGAAAAGATAGGAAAAGGATTTTGGGTGTGCAAGTGAGTAAGCTATATTCGTCACTCATACGTATTCTACTACCCTAATGCATTTGATTTTTGAAAAAAAAACTCATTTCCAGAAGACCATTAAAAAAAAAAAAAAAAAAAAAAAGATCGGCGCGCTAGCGCGCGCCTCGCTGTTACCGCCGCTGTTCGCGGCGGATAACATAATTGGGTTGCTGGTGGGGGGGTTAGCGGCATTTAGCAGTCGATTTTTTTAATTTTCACATTCAAGAGGTTTCGGGGACCCATATACTAACTACTCAGGGTAGTGGTGTTAAACTATCGAGCCACTATCGATAGTATCGATGTTTTCTTAATTTTTGAACTATCGAGGTTTTTTTTCGATAGTTTCGATAGTGTACCATCATTTCAGAATGCTTTCGAAAATAACAAATTAAAAAATCCCAATGTTATCTTGGTCCGATCCTTACAGAATTTGGTACATGTACCTATCGGTATGTAAAACACACGAATGCTAAATTTGAAAAGGATCGGATAATAAATGTGGGAGTTATTCGCTAAACCGATTTAGGTTCGTATGATAGCTATATGATATAGTGGTCTGATACGGCCGGTTCCGAAAAATGGGCTCCCTAGGTGTAAGAGAAGGATATATACCAAGTTTCATCAAAATAGCTTCAAAACTGAGAGACTAGTTTATATTAAAGGAGACGGACAGACGGACATGGCTATATCGACTCCTCTAGTGATTCTAAGAATTCTAGAGGTAACTTTTGTGGGTCTACGATATGTGGTTCTGTGAGTTACAAACATGAGAGCAAAATGAATATACTCATTTTTTCTTCGAAAAGAGTTTAGAAATTAAGAATACACGGAGGATCTTAGTATAAAAAAAATAAATTTATGTTTTTAGATATGAATAAACTTAATTTTGAATTCCAAGAAAAACAAAACCGATATGTCGAAAACTATCGAGTTTTTTTTATAAAAACATCGAAAACCTCGAGGTTTGGAAACATCGATGTTTTCACACCACTAACTCAGGGTATTTTAATTTCGCGAAAGCCCGTATTTAGTCCAGGGATAGAAAAGTATTACAGAAAAAGTGATCTCATCCCGTCCGCAAATTTCCGCACGCTCCACTGGTGGTGGGATTGCGAGCGAAACGAGCAACCAGGTGGCGAGCCACCTAGTTTTATGTTGACCCCCCACTAGCGAGCCACTAGTTAATATTTGAATAATCGTAAATATCTCAAAGACTAAAAGAGCTAGGATAACCAAAGATGGTCAGTATGTTGACCTCCTGAAAAAGAAAAGTTGGCTGGAAAATGTTTTTTTGAGGAGTTGGAAGCATTCATTCATTGCATCATCTCAAATATCTCGCAAACTATAAAAGCAAGGGGTATGAAATTTTGTATATAGAATCAATAGGACCCGCGAAAGGGAGAGTTAATTTTTTATGTTGATCCGAAAATCAACGGCAACCACCCCACCACCCCTCAACAAAAGAATTGGATTTGCAAAATCTGCAAAACTTTTAAAAATTTTGCTGGCTTTAGCGGTTTAGGATATTTTAACATCGGGTTACCCGAATTTAGTCCAGGGATAAAAAGTATTACAGAAAAACTGATCTCATCCCGTCCACAAATTTCCTAGCATCCCACTGGGGGTTGGATTGGGAGCGAAGCACGGCTTCAGCGCTACAGGGTATTTTAACTTTGGGGACCCCCGAATTTAGTCCAGGGATAGAAAACTATTAGAGAGACTGATCTCATCCCGTCCACAAATTTCCGCGCGCTCCACTAAGGGTTGGATTGAGGGCGAAGCAAGCCCCCTAGTGGTATGTTGACCCCCCCACCTTTCAGGGAGCCACTAGTTAATATTTGAATAATCGTAAATATTCCACCACCCCTCCCCCTTTTTTTGATCAGTTGCAAGCATTCATTCATTGGTTAATCTGAAATATCTCGAAAACTATAGAATCTAGGGCTATGAAATTTTGTATATAGAATCAATAGGACACGCGAAAGGGAGAGTTTGATTTTTATGTTCATCCGAAAATCACCGGCAACCACCCCACCACCCCTCAACAAAAGAATTGGAATTGCAAAATCTGCAAAACTTTAAAATATTTTGCTGGCTTTAGCGGTTTAGGATATTTTAACATCGGGTTAGCCCGAATTTAGTCCAGGGATAAAAAAGGTATTACAGAAAAACTGATCTCATCCCGTCCACAAATTTCCTAGCATTCCACTGGGGGTTGGATTGGGAGCGAAGCGAGGCTTCAGACATACAGGGTATTTTAATTTCTCGAAAGCCCGAATTTAGTCCAGGGATAGAAAAGTATTACAGAAAAACTGATCACATCCCGTCTGCAAATTTCCGCACGCTTCACTGGGGGTGGGATTGCGAGCGAAGCGAGCAACCGGGTGGCGAGCCTCCTAGTTTTATGTTGTTTCGACCCCTCTGAAATGGAAAATTTGCTGGAAAATGTTTTTTTGCGGAGCTCCCTACGCCCCTCTACAATAAATTATAACTGTGGTATGCGCGCATGAAAAGAAAAAAAAGGAAATTGAGACGCACTACAGCAGCGAGGGAGTGCCTGCTTGCCAAGACCGGCGACGACCAGCTGACACAAAACACCAACTACGGCAACTACAGATAGCGCTTTTTTGGATGCTCCTGCCCATCATCATCATCCTCGGCCACATCATCAGCAGCAGCGAGGGAGTATCAGCGTGCCAAGACCGTCGACGACCAGCTGACACGGAACAAAGGGGATTTTTTTTTTTTAACTTTCCACTGCGTTGCATATTTTTATTATTGCACTGCGATGCGATTCGCCCAATGAGAAGTTTGGCCCATAAAGTTAGACGAAAAACTTAGGTAGGACGACTTGTATGTCGACAATAGGATCTACAAAGTAGATATTTTAGACAGAGATAGGGAAAAACAAAATTATGTGATAAACACGAGAAGCGAATTTCATTTAAGAAATAATAAAATAAGAATGGTGCCCAATATGGGACTAATAGATCGTGGCCACAATAGCCGTTATAATGATCGTTAATGCGCTCATTAAATTGTAAAAGCTCCATAATAAATGTCTAAAAAAGAAATATGAGAGCAGAGCCAACGATCTAGACAACATATATAAAAAAAAGAAGATAAAAAAAAATATAAAAAAAAAGAAAATAAAAGATTTAAAACTAATAAGAGCTTAATAATTAATGAAGTAAATGTGATTTTGGCGTGAAATAAATAAATATATAAAAAAAAATTCGGAACGTTAAACTCGGGCGTAGCCGAGTTTGAGATACCCTATACCTGTAGGGAGCGTAAATCAGTATTTCTGACAAAATAATAAAAATACCATCTGATTTCGATTAAATTTTGCACAATTGATTGGTGTCCTAAAGCACGACTTATTCCCAAATTTAATAGAGATATCTTTAATACCAAAGAAATTACGACGTTAAAACAATTTCTGCACTTCCAAGAGGCCATACGGAAACTATATGATTAAAACTTCGCTTTTTGGGTTATTACAAAAGAAACTATCATATGGTATTTTTGGTTGCGATTCGTGCATAAAAAACCCGATTTCTGAAAAAAAAACAAAAAATCGGAGTTTTTGTCCGATTAGCCCTATGGGAGCTATATGATATAGCCATCTGATTTCAACAAAATTTTGTGCTATTAAAAACTTATACTAAAAACTGTCTTGTGCTTAATTTGGATGCGATTGGTTCATAAAGAACCCGTTCTCTGACAAAGCAGCACAGAAATCGACTTTTTTGGCCGATTAGCCCTATGGAAGCTATATTATATAGTCATCCGATTTCAATAAAATTTGGAGTTATTCAAAACTTATACTAAAAACTGTCAAAAATAACCCGTTTTCTGACAAAAAAGCACAGAAATCGGATTTTTTGACCGATTAGCCCTATGGAAGCTATATGATGTAGATGTCCAATTTTATTAAAACTTTGCACAGCTACTGAGTATTTTAAAGTTCACATTGTTTCTTAATTTGAATAAAATATCTTTAAAGATAAAGAAATTATGACGTTAAAACGATTTTTGCACTTTCGATCGGCCCTATGGGAGCTATATGATATAGTTGTCCGATCAGATCGAAACTTCACATTCTTATTGAGAACATATAAGAACTTCTAACTGCAAACCTTCGTAATAATATGATAGCAAACAAAAAAATTATGGCCTATGAACTTTTTCCTTTTTTTGAGGTTGTTGTGGTTTTATACTTTTTATTCCGAACCTAAATCGGATATTAAAAAAATATAATAAACTTGATCTAACCTGCAGAACAAATGATTATTAGCAACAAACCGGAACTTTCTAGGCCTTACCATCTCTAAGAACGAGGTGTTCATACAGACGGACAGACAGACAGACAGACAGACGGACATGGCTAGATCGATTTCTCTAGTCACCCTGATCATACATTAGGTAACTTTGGGGGGTCTCTGACGTCTCCTTCTCTATGTTATATACATTTGACAAACTTAATATACCCTTGTACCTTTTTAGGTAAAAGAAAATACTACTAAACAAAAGGTCTATATGGATTGGCAAATTATAAAAAATCAGTTAGAACAAATAAAAATAGCCTTCGATAAATCCTATAAGTGCGTAAGCCAAAATAGAGAAATACAAGAAAGTACCATCAATAGGCACGCACAAATATTGGTATAATGCTTTAATGAAGCACGCCAATTACTAAATACAAATAAAGATAGATTGACTAGGATACATTTAACGCAAGCGTTAAAATTTTTAAACAAATTCAAAGAAAACTTGTTACTAGTACTGGAAAGGCATAATTTAAATCTGAGTGTCCCTACAATATTCAACACATCAGTTGAAATTGAAACAGGTGACAATACAGAAGAATCGGAAGACTCCGATCAAGATAGTAAAGAAAAGGACTCTGAACAGGAAATTAAAGAAGAAGATCTACACGATCTTACAATACCGGCAACAATTAAATTGCAAGAAATAGGAGACGAAGAAAGTTCAGAGCCTACAAACACAGATTCAGAAGACAGTATGACTGACTCAGTCGTAACTACAAGGGACTACGTGCGACAAGTTTCGTCCACGATACCCGAGCTCGATGGCAAGAAAGTCTACTTAAATAGATTTTTGAGAGCTCTCCGAATAACAGATCTCACGAAAGGAGATCAGGAGACGTTAGCCGTAGAAGTCGTCAAGACAAAAATAATCGGTCCTTTGTCATACAAAGTTGAAAATGAAGGGACCATTACCGAAATCATAAATATACTAAAGGCATCAGTTAAAGCCGAGACGCCTGATGTCATAAAAGCAAAATTGCGAAACATACAACAACGTGGTAAAACTGCAGCGCAGTATACCAAAGAAATCGAAATTCTACGTAACTCGCTTAAGGCAGCCCACGTAGATGACGGATTAGACTCAGACAGCGCAGATAAGTTCGCGACGAAAGAAGCGATCACTGCGATGATAAAGAATTGCGAGCATGATAAGCTCAAGACAATTCTAGAAGCAGGTAACTTCAGCACTATGAATAGTGCAATAGAGAAGTACATACACTACTGTACAGAAATGACCGGTACAGTAATTGGCAATTGTCTGTCGTCGCGTTCGGACGTGTTTTTTGTGCTTTCAAATTAATTACTTTTTACCCCGCCTAATTTCTGTTAATTTTTGTTCATCTGTGCATCGGTGCATTATCTTTGCATTAAAATAAAGAAACTAACTTTGCTTTTACACTTTGAATTTTTTTTTTTTTTTTATTCTTTATTTTTGCGCATTATTGCAAACTAAAAATTGTTCTTGTGTGACAAAATTTGTTTCAAACAAGAACAATTTTTCGTTTCTGCTATTGCATGCACTAAACTTGTACGCGCTCTTGCAATTTTCGTTTTCGCTTTCGCTTTCTTACGCTCGCACATTTTTACGCTCACCGTACGCTCTCGCTTTTCAATTGCCTCGCGTTTCTCTTCGGAGCCTTTCAACGCTCAGTCTGTTTTTTTTCTCTTTTGCACTAAGTTTTTTTTTATCTTTGTGTTTTGTTTTCGTGTGGCTCTCCTGAGTCCGACTTTGTGTTCTTGTAAGTATTAACCCTTGGTTGTGCTTATTTTCTATATCTTAATCTTTTATTTTGGCTTTTTAATCGCCACGAAATTTTAAAATAAAAATAAAATTAAAATAAAAAAAATTACATACATAAAAGAAATGTTTGTCTGTGCTAAAAAAAATTGCCAAAATGCAAAATCTACCTCTATGCCGGTCATTGGGTGTTGGCTTTGTGATAACCTCATACATGTTAAGTGTGCTGGTTACACAGGTCGCGTCAATGACTTCATAGAGGCTCGTACGGGTTTAAAGTGGAGTTGTGAGGCTTGCCGGGAAGTTGAGATGGAGATGCGAGCATTTATGCGGCAGACTAGGTGTGGGTTTAAAGATCTTCACCTAGGCTTTGCAAAACTTAATCAGGCTTTTTCAGTTTTGGAAAGCCAATTTAATGGCCTAAAGCTTTTAAATAGCTCTCCAAAGCGTAAGAAGTCTGGCTTGGAAACGCAGAATTGTTCGCGTGTCCTCCAAGTCCCGGCAAATGAGCCTCCAACTCCAACTATAAATAATCAGCTGATTTCTTTTGTGTCCCCTGGGCCGGTACTTAGGTCTGCTAACAATAAAATGTTGGCAGCTCCTAATGCTTGCACTCTGGACACTGGGACTTCAGGAAACCCACCTAGTCCGTTGCCTGTAGCGTCCAGCTCGTCTGCTCTGGATAGGAATATATCCCCTCCAATGGCGGTTGGGATTCCACCAACTACAGAGGCTAATTCTTCTGCCCCAGTTGATGTGAATCCTAAACTTTTGGTGGGGGTTCCGCAGAGGAAACAAGTCTTTGTTTCCAGACTGGCACCCGATCTTACTTCGGAAGACGTAATATCGTATATTAATTCGAAAGTCCAGGTCTCAAATTTAACTGTGGATAAATTCAAGTTTTCGTATTCTAGGGAGATCGCATCTTTTAAAATTAGCCTTCCCCCTTGCTTCTTCGAGCTTATTTGTTGTGGAGATTTTTGGCCAGAGCATGTTATAGTTAAGGAGTTTACGGCGAAGAAAAAAATCGGCATCCGGTTTCCTTAACGCCTTCGTCACTCCCAAAAAACTAGAACCCTTTCATCTAGCGTATCAAAACGTTAGAGGACTTAAATCTAAACTTAGTCGTTTTTTTCTTAGTAGTTTTGGTTTCAGTTATTCTGTAGTAGTACTAACCGAGACGTGGCTTAAGCCTGACATTTTGGATTCCGAAGTGTTAGGTAATAACTTTTCAGTTTTTAGACGTGACCGTGTGTCTGGTCGTGGTGGCGGCGTTCTTATCGCTGTTAACTCGGCCTTACCTTCGGAACTTATTTCGACTAACCCTGTAGATATTGAATTTATTTGTATAAAAATTGATTTGAATGGCATTTTCCTATTTCTAACAGTCTCCTATATTCCTCCTTCCTCTGATCTTTCTGTTTATATGTGCCATTTAAACTCTATTAAATACGTTTCAAATTTTGTAACCGACAAGGACTACCTTGTCGTTTTGGGTGATTTCAATCTCCCAGAAATATGTTGGTCCAATAATCCTTATTCCAATTCGGTATTACCCAGTAATAGTCACGACTTTATTGATGGTATGCTTGAATTGTCACTATCTCAGGTCAATTTTGTCAAGAACTCCCTGAGTAGGCATTTGGATTTGATTTTTTGCTTGGATCCATCTAATACACTTGTAACTAGAATCGATCCTCTGTCTCTTCCTGAGGATCCTTATCATCCTTCAATTGGCTTATCAATTGACTTTCCTTGTCGAAAAACTTGGTCTGCTTGTCCGTCTATTGCCCATACTGTTTCCAAAAAACTAATTTTCGAAAATTAAATGAGCTTATTAATGACTTCGACTGGTCAAACTTGTACATGTCTAAGAATATTGACATCGCAATAAATTTATTTTATAATGCTCTAAATTCTATTTTTACACAATGTGTTCCCACTTCTTGCCATAGTAACAAGAATCGACACTATGCTATAAGGCCTACCTTTCTCGATGTAAAACTCAATTTCGCCGGGACCCCAAACAATTTTTTAATTTCGTCAATTCAAAGCGTAATACCTCTATTTTTCCTTCGTCCTTAAATTTCATGGATAAAAAAGCAAATACTGACCAGTCTATTGCTGATCTTTTTGGTACCTTTTTCCAATCTACTTATTCGACGTCAAATTTTAATTTGGATCAACACTATCCCTTTGACCTTCCTCGGTCAAATAATATATACTCTCCTTTAATTACGGAAATTCAGTTGCTTAATGAACTTAAGCTAATCAAACCAGTTTTTTCCCCGGGACCGGATGGGGTTCCTAGTTGCGTATTAAGGCATTGTGCTGAATCTCTGTGCAAGCCCATTCTTAAACTTTTTAGCTTATCAATCAGTCTCTCTTCTTTCCCTGCTATTTGGAAGGAGTCTTTTATTATTCCTCTCCATAAAAATGGTAGCAAATCTGATGCTAAAAACTATAGAGGCATATCGAAACTGTCAGCTATTCCTAAGATTTTTGAGAGACTTTTAACTTCTCATCTTCAACATTTATGTAAGTCTCTAATTTCACCCTGCCAGCATGGATTTGTAAAACAAAGGTCGACCACGACTAACCTCTTAGAATTTTCCTCATTGGTAATTAAAGGTTTTAAAAACAAATCCCAGACTGATGTTATTTACACAGATTTTAGCAAGGCTTTTGATTCAGTTAACCATTCCTTGCTTTTATATAAACTAAACATAATAGGTTTTCCATCTAACCTTGTTGCCTGGATAAGGGATTATCTTACTTCAAGAACTCAAAGAGTTCTTTTTAAGAAATCATTATCTAATAGTATAACTGTGTCGTCCGGGGTTCCTCAAGGCAGTCACCTTGGTCCCCTTTTATTTACTCTTTTTATAAATGATCTTCCATCAGTTATATCACATTCTCGTGTTTTTATGTATGCAGATGATGTTAAACTGTGTTTTTCTTACAGGGATATAGAATCACACATTAATCTGCAAACTGATTTAAGTGCTTTTGATTCGTGGTGCCATTTCAATTTGCTAAATTTAAATGCTTCTAAGTGCAAAATTATGACCTTCTGTCGGGGCACTCCACTTTTGGCCTCCTATTATCTTAATCAAAATGCACTTCAACGTATAGGCTCAATAAATGATTTAGGGATTTTACTTGATTCTAAATTAAAATTTGATAGTCACATTTTATCCACTGTCAATAAAGCTATGGGAGTTCTTCGATTTGTGAAGAGATGGTCTAAAGAATTCGATGACCCTTATACGACCAAGATTTTATATGTGGCTCTTGTTCGCCCAATTTTAGAATACGGTTCATGCGTTTGGTGCCCTCAATATAAAGTGCATCAAAATCGTATTGAGTCCGTTCAAAAAAAGTTTTTGCTTTTTGCTCTCCGTGGCTTAAATTGGAATTCGGAATTGAGCCTTCCCTCGTACTCTAGTAGGCTACAACTTATAGATTTGCCTTCCCTAGTAAACCGTAGAACCCTTCTTAATACTCTTTTTATGCATAAATTAATAAACGGCATGGTTGACTCTCCTGAGTTAATTAGCCGAATTAGTTTCGCAGTTCCTTTTAGACCTCTGCGGACCTTTTCTCCTTTAGTAGTCCGTCCAGCCACATCTAATTATTTAATGCATGAGCCTTTTTTAAATTTATGTAGAGACTATAATAGTTTGTACCACTTAGTTTGCTCCTCCTCTAGCATGCAATCTATAAAAACTAACATATTATTGCACCTTCGTGTAAATCCTTCTCTTCCCTAGTAGAATACTTGATTGCCTAATCTATTCCTCTTCCTTCAAATATTTATCATAAAAATAGTTTTTCGCGAATCGTGTCACGTGACTCTGCCCCACGGTCGGTTGGGCGTCTGAGCTATCGAGCTTGATAACCCGCGCGTAAACAGGCTTCCGCCTGGTTTCGTTGGGCCACTTGATCGTACTGTTCTTTGTACGTCTACGTCCATTTAATATAAAAACACGAGCAATGTTTTTTCTATAAAAATAGAGGAAATAGTCGTCGTGGAAATTACCAAAATAGAGGTAATGGCCGCGGTAACTATAATAACTATTATAGAGTCCGAGGTGGTTATAGCGGAGGAAATAGAGGCCGCGGCGGGAGTCAGACCAACAAAACCAAAATGAAGCCGAACGTTAAACTCGGGCGCGGCCGAGTTTGGGATACCCTGTACCTAGTAGACGGAATTGAATAAGAAAAGGTGGCAACCCTAGTCGGGTGGTAACCTTGGTCGCGTGCATTCACATAAAACCTCTGGTCTTAATATTCCTTTGAATCCAAAAACATATTGTTCACAGTTTGGCTTTCTTGTAGTGGTGCTCAAGTCAATGGTCAACACTTAGCCTTTAATATTATTACATTTATTCTCTATTCATTGTGAACTCGTACAATATATTATTGATCTTTAAAGCTACGCGCGCTGGTCCGTTCGTCTGGCCGCCTCGAGTCCGACTCACTACTCGACTCTCTGCAGGGTTGTATTTTTTGCAAGGGCTGATCGATATTTACGCCAGATGGCGTCCTGAACGAGACCGCCACAGTACTACCTCTCCAGTGAGGCCATCACGATAATTTGAAACGGACTCGTTTATTTTCGTAAGTCCGAGGTTTTGTGGTGTTCTGCGAATACTGTTGGGCGTCAGATTTGACCAAAAATGCAGGTTTCAGCCGGTCCACAGAAATTGCCGTAGTTTTTCCTTCAATATTCAGCGTGAATATTCTGTCATTATCTCTATGGACGACTTCGAATGGGCCGGAATACGGTGGTTCCAGTGGCTTCTTGACAGCGTCCGTGCGGAGGAATACATGGGAGCATTTGTAGATGTCTTTAAACACGAAAACTTTTGGCTGCTGTGGTGTGCTGTTGGTGTAGAATGAATTTTTTGCATTTGTTTCCGGAATTGCGATATAAAAATAGAAGAATCCTCATTTGAGTCCAGGTCGGTTCATTGGGCAAACGAATTGATGTGCCGTATAGCATTTCTGCTGCTGATGATTGCAGGTCTTCCTTGAAGCAGGTGCGAAGTCCTAGCAAGACCACAGGGAGGAGTTGAGTCCATGGTGTATCAGGGTGACACATCATAGCGGATTTGAAGGACCTGTGCCATCTTTCAACCATCCTGTTAGATTGAGGGTGAAAAGCGGTTGTATGAATGTGTTCGCTGCCCACGAGATGAGCCAGTTCTTTGAACAGGGAGGACTCGAATTGAGTGCCCTGATCTGTTGTGATGGTTTTTGGTGTTCCAAAACGTGAGATCCAGTGAAACCAGAAAACTTTGGCTATAGTTTCGGCGGAGATGTCAGTTAGTGGTACTGCCTCAGGCCAGCGAGTGAACCTGTCTATCATTGTGAGGCAATAGCGATAGTTCCGGTGCAATGGCATGACAACGATGTCAATGTGCACGTGACTAAACCTGTCGTTGGGAACGGTGATCTTTTGGGGAGGCAAATGGTTGTGACGACTTATTTTTGCACGCTGGCAAGGAATGCAAGCTGAGCACGTCCTTCTTCATTGAGGCCCACACAAACTTTTGTTTAACCTGTTGAAGTGTTGCTCTACCACTGGGGTGCGAGAGGCTGTGAATGAAAGAAAAGATTTTATTGCGGAGAGTAGTCGGTACATACGGGCGTACGTATCCCGTCGATATGTCACAGTAGATGCAGATGTTGTCATCCTAATGGACTTTTTGCAGCTTTAGTGATGTGCTTCCTTGTAACAGTTCCATAAGCTCAGAGTCAACTGCCTGTTCTTCCTCGATTTGCTTCTTGGTTACGGAGACTGGCATGGTGATTTCGCAAAGTCGGGAGAGTGCGTCCGCGACTACGTTGTCTTCTCCTTTGACATGAACGATTTCAGTCGAGAATTGTGAGATGAAGTTCAGATGACGAAGCTGTCGAGGTGATGCCTTTTCGGGGCGTTGCCGAAAAGCGTATATCAAAGGTTTGTGGTCCGTTTTGATGCAAAAAACTCTGCCTTCGAGCTTGAAGTACTTGATGCCTTCATATATGGATAGAAGTTCACGATCGTAAGTGCTGTAGTTCTTTTCCGTAGTTGTTAGCTTTTTAGAGAAGAAGCCAAGCGGTTGCCAGACATCATCAATTAGTTGCTCAAGTGCAGCTCCAATTGCTACATCGGAAGCATCGCACACAAGGGATAGCTTTGCTTCCGGAGATGGGTGAGCTAGTAGCACTGCATCTGGTCATTCTTAGCCACGTTTCTGAGAAGTTCCGAGAGAGGAGCTTGAATGTGAGATGATTACGGTAGACATCTTCTATAATAGTTTATTATACCAAGGAAACGACCAAGTTCGCTAATAGTTGAAGGCCTAGAATAGGTCTGGATAGCGTCGATTTTATGGTTAGGTGGTTTTATACCGTGTGCATTGATGATGTAGCTCAGAAATTGTACTTCAGCTTGTTTCCGTAGAATCTCCAAGACGGTGCGGAGGTGTTTTTCATGTTCTTCGAGTGTGCTGGACATGATTAGGATGTCGTCAATGTAGCAATAAACAAATTCGATGCCACGAAAGATGTTATCGATGAATCTTTAAAAGGTTTGAGTGACATTTTTTAGGCCGAAGGGCATGTACAGAAACTCAATGAGTCCGAACGGTGTACACACAGCAGTTTTTGGAATGTCTTCTTCTGCCATGGGAATTTGGTAGTAAGCCTTCACCAAGTCGAGTGTTGTGAATACTTTTTTCCCGTGCAGTTGTTCCGAGAAGTCGTGGATGTGGGCGATAGGGTAACGGTCAGGCACCGTTATAGAGTTTAATTTGCGATAGTCACCGCAAGACCGCCAGCCGCCATCTTTTTTGCTGACCATATGAAGTGGACGGGCGACATATACCTTCCTGGATCAGGAAGTTTATCTCTGATTTGGCGGTTGCCAGTTTGTCACCAGAGAGTCGACGTGGGCGATCCGGGATGGGACTGCCGAAAGTTTCGATGTGGTGTTGTACGCCATGTGGCTTACTAGATTTGTTTGCTGGTACTGTGACGTCGATGAACTCGCGCAGAAGATCTTGAAGTTTGTGCACACATTGAATTGTGGACACAGAGACATCTTTTGCTTTGGAGAGGCAAGGTGGTGTCGATAAACTAGTTGTTGCATCGATTAGCTTTTGTTTTTTTACATCGACCAGCAGATGAAAGTGAGATAGGAAGTCAGCGCCGATGATGGCCAATTCTGTGTCAGCTACGATGAAAGGCCAAGAGAAAGAGCGGCGGAGTCCTAAGTTTAAGTCGATGACTATGTTGCCATAAGTGTGTATGGTTGATTGGTTTGCAGCGTATAGTGTGAGGTTGTTGAGTTTAGTGTTCTGTAAAGCCCATGAGCGTGGCACGACAGAGACAACAGAGCCGGAGTCGACAAGAAATCTGCGTGTAGAAATGCGATCGACGATATGTAGGCGAACCTCTGAAAAAACGATTGGTTGCTTGGAATATACGCTGTTGGTGTGTTGGCTGCCTCCTTTTAGCATTGAAGGTGGCAGCCCCGTTAGTTTAACGGGCGCGAGCAAGGGTGCATGCACTTCTTCGCATCCTGTCCGAAGCGAAGATGATAGTAGCAAATGTTCTGCTCACTGCCAGATTGTTGAGAATGACTAATAGATGTGGATGTTTGCCCTCGTGGTTGAGAATTTGTTCTGGGCTGAGATGATCCAGGAGATCGATTACGTTATCGATTGGATGACTTGAGACGGTTGAGGTCGTACTGAATGGAGTGAATTTTTCTGGCCAGTTCCTGCAGCGATTTGCTGACGCTCTTGATCGATTCCGAAGGAGTGACTGCGCCAGTGTGCGAATGTTGTGAATCACCTGAACCGATAGCACATGTGTCCGTTGGGCCGACCGTTTCCAGGAGCTTGTCTCCTATCTTGGCGAGTTTTTTCAGATCGTTTTCCTCCCAGATGGTTAAAATTGGACTGCTGGATTCAGGTGCGAGTCGACGAATATGAAGTAGTGTTTCGGAAGGTTCCAAGCCAGTGGTACCTCCACCCAGCAATAGACGACGCAGCTTTGACTCTGTAGATTCGGCAAATACGTCAAACAAACGCGTCTTCAACGTGTCGAATTTATTTGATGCAGGCGGGCGGGTGACGAGATCCTCCACAACTGAAACGATGTCTGAATCCAAACTGACTGTGACGTAGTCGAATTTGTCGTCATAATTAGTTACTCCATGCAACCGAAATGACCGTTCCACCTGCGCGAACCAAAGTTGAGGGTTCTTTGCAGTGAATTTGGGCAGATGAATTGATGTGCGTGTCATTAGTGTTGCATTTGATGAGGTAGGAGTAACTCGCAGTGCGTCAAGTTGACTGTGAAGTTCTCGTATTGTGTTTTGGAGTTGCTCTTCGTTACTCATATTGTTCGCCGCGTCATCTTCGAACTGCGATTTCCTAGGCCGTAAATTATAAGGAACTTTACCGGGCATCAATTGTCGTTGTGTGAGTAGCGTCGGTTTTTTGGCGCCACGATTCGTGTATGTGCCGTGTCTTCCTGGAACTATAATTTCCTAGACTGAAAATTACAAGGAACTTTGCCGGGCATCAATTGTCGTTGTGTGCGTATGTGTACGAGCGTGCTTTAATTTTACAATGTCATGCAAAACCAAAGTTTGAAAATTAGGTACGCGATCGGTGATCACGTCGGGGTCACCACTTTGGCTTTCTTGTAGTGGTGCTCAAGTCAATGGTCAACACTTAGCCTTTAATATTATTACATTTATTCTCTATTCATTGTGAACTCGTACAATATATTATTGATGTTTAAAGCTACGCGCGCTGGTCCGTTCGTCTGGCCGCCTCGAGTCCGACTCACTACTCGACTCTCTGCAGGGTTGTATTTTCTGCAAGGGCTGATCGATATTTACGTCAGATGGCATCCTGAACGAGACCGCCACAAAAGTATTGCAAGCACGCCATCTATCAGACTGCTCATTTGGCAGTTTGCTGGGTACGCAAGGGGAATTAAAATCTTGACCCTCAAAATTTGTTTTTTGTATATCTCGAGTAAATATGTTCCGATTAGTCATGCTTGATACCAATCGAAAGATTTTTAGATTTCTAACAACTTTTCAGAAGCAACTAATACTTAAATCCGAAAGGCTTAGAAATTATGTGGCTTTGAAAAAATGAAGGGGTGGAAGGGGGGCGGGGGGAGAAAAAAAAAAATCTGACCAGCGTACACATATAAGTAGTCCGAATCCCAAGTTTGGTTATCCTAGCTCTTATAGTCTCTAAGATCTAGGCGTTCACGCGGATAGACGGACAGACGGTCAGACGGACAGACGGTCAGACGGACAGACGGTCAGACGGACGGACATGGCTATATCAATTTCTCTAGTCACCCTGATCATATTGTGGGTAACTTTGGGGGGTCTCCGACGTCTCCTTCTCTATGTTACATACATTTGCACAAACTTAATATACCCTTGTACCTTAGGTACAGGGTATAATTATAGATACAATAATACCGTCAGAAACATACAAACGGAAAACAAGCATGCCCCCTTGAGCAACAGCCAACAGTAAGGCTTTATAGAATCAATCTCAGTTTAAGTATTTTTGTAAAGTTAAAAAATCCCAACGTTATCTTCGGGGTGCCGAAGATTACAGACTCTTTTCGCAGTTGTTTCTGCCGTAAATCACATGAACGGTGTTGGTCAGTTAATAGGGCCGATTTCGATTTCTATGACAGCTATATATATAGTAGTCCGATTTTAATAAAATTTAGCACAAACGCGTATAATTATATAGAAAACGTGTTGGCCGAGTTTTGAAAAGATCAGTCAATAAATGTGCGAGTTATTCCCTAAACCGATTTAGGTTCGTATGACAGCTATATGATATAGTGGACCGCTCCGACCGATTCAAACTAGTGTACTACCTAGGTAAAAAAGAAGGCTAAGTACCAAGTTTCAGCAAAATAGTTTTTAAGACGACGGAGTAAATCCCATAGAAACAGACGGACAGGCGGACATGGCTATATCGACTCCTCTAGTGATTCTAAGTATTCTAGATGTAACTTTTGTGGGTCTACGATGTTTGGTTCTGTGCGTTACAAACATCAGAGCAAAATGAATAGACTCCTTTTTCTTCGAAAAAAGTCTAAAAAACATTTTTTAATTACATTAACACATTTATTCGCATTTTAACAATTTTTAATATAAATATTTTTCAATTTTTTGATATTTTCTTTAATTAAAAAAAAAAATCAATAAATATATGAAAAAAAAACAACATGTTGTATATATATTACACATTGTATTATATCATTTAGATATAAGTACAATGACATTGTTGCAATGTTTATGCAAACAGCGAAGTTCAAGTGGAAGTGTAACATGATCACCCACTTATGAACCACGCTGCCTAAATGCGTGGTCAGCGATGTCACGCTGCGCGTACCCAACATACAATCTCAATGTATGTATAAGAATACATAAGAGTCTTGGCTGCTATGTCGCAGCGCTTGGCACCAGTTGATTTTAAGTTCAAGAATTATTGAATAATGAACATTGTGGGATTGAGGCCAAAGCAAGCCCCCTAGTGTTATGTTGACCCCCCCCCCACCAAGGGAGCCATTAGTTAATATTTTAATAATCGTAAATATCCCAAATGATAGCCCCCCACCCCTCTTTTTGATCATTTGGAAGCATTCATTCATCGCTTAATCTCAAATATCTCGCAAACTATAAAAGCTAGGGCTATGAAATTTTATGCATAGAATCTATAGGACCCGCGAAAGGGAGAGTTTGTTTCTTATGTTGATCCGAAAATCACCGGCAACCACCCCACCACCCCTCAAAAAAAAAATTAGATTTGCAAATAAAATTTTGCAGGCTTTAGCGGTTCAGGATATTTTAACATCGGGAAAGACCGAATTTAGTCCAGGGATAGAACAGTATTACAGAAAAACTCATCCCTTCCATAAGTTTCCACGCATCCCACTGGTGGTTGGATTGGGAGCGAAGCAAGGCTTCAGCGTTACAGGGTATTTTAACTTTGGGAATCCACAAATTTAGTCCAGGGATAGAAAAGTATTAGAGAGACTGTTTTCATCCCGTCCACAAATTTCCACGCGCTCCACTACGGGTGGGATTGCAAGCGAAGCAAGCCCCCTAGTGTTATGTTGGCCCCCCCCCCCCCCAAGGGAGCCATTAGTTAATATTTGAATAATCGTAAATATCTCAAATGATAGCCCCTCACCCCTCCCCATCTTTATGACCAGTTGCAAGCATTCATTCGTTGGTTAATCTGAAATATCTCGCAAACTATAGAAACTAGGGCTTTGAAATTTTGTGTATAGAATCAATAGGACACGCGAAAGCGAGAGTTTGCTTTTTATGTTGATCAGAAAATCACCGGCAACCACCCCACCACCCCTCAACAAAAGAATTGGTTTTACAAAATTTGCAAAACTTTAAAAACACTTTACAGGCTTTAGCGGTTCAGGATATTTTAACATCGGGAAAGCCCGAATTTAGTCCAGGGATAGAACAGTATTACAGAAAAACTGATCTCATCACTTCCACAAATTTCCATGCATCCCACTGGGGGTTGGATTGGGAGCGAAGCAAGGGTTTAGCGCTACAGGGTATTTTAACTTCGGGGAAGCCCGAATTTAGTCCAGGAATACAGAAGTATTAGAGAAAAGCTGATCTCATCCCGTCCACAAATTTCCACGCGCTCCACTAAGGGTGGGTTTGCGAGCGAAGCAAGCCCCCTAGTGTTATGTTGACCCCCCACCCTCCAAGGAGCCATTAGTTAATTTTTAAATAATCGTAAATATCTCAAATGATAGCCCCCCACCCCACCCCATCTTTTTGATCAGTTTCAAGCATTCATTCATTGGTTACTCTCATATATCTCGCAAACTATAGAAACTAGTGCTATGAAATTTTGTTTATGGAATCAATAGGACACGCGAAAAGGGTGAGTTTATTTTTTATGTTGACCCGAAAGTCACCGCCAAGTCAAGAGAGTTTATTTTTTTATGTTGATCCGAAAATCACCGCCAACCCCAATAACAATTACTACTACTACTACAGGCCATCCTGATAATTACGATCTCCTGATCCTCGCCGCTCTACTTCTTGTAATCATTACATTTATTTCATTATTGTTACTTATTGCAGTATTCGTTACCTTTGGTTTGGTTTTCTTTTTTATATTTACTTTATCAATTTTCTTATCTGTATTTTTTTATTATTTGATACCGAATTCTTTTCTCGAAGCTATGGTTTAATATTATGAGCCGCCCATATTCTATCGTATGGTTTTTGCGTCAACTGAAAACCTTCCACATTTTTGCTACGATACCTATCATTATCTAGTACTTTGGCGATTTCATAGGGCCCCTTGTATTTGGTTATTGATTTCCTAGGTGCTCCAACTGTTGAATCAAAATTCTTGACCATAAAATTAAAAATAATATAATAATAAGTAAAATAACTACACTAAGTTTCGTTATTTTCCAAAAGGAGGGAGATGTGGTATGCGCGCATGTTGTATATATATTACACATTGTATTATGTCATTTAGATTTAGTACAATGACATTGTTGCAGTGTTAATGCAAACAGCGAAGTTCAAGTGGAAGTGTAACATGATCACCCAGTTATGAACCACGCTGCCTAAATGCGTGGTCAGCGTTGTCACGCTGCGCGTACCCAACATACAATCTCAATGTATGTATAAGAATACATAAGAGTGTTGTCTGCTATGTCGCAGCGCTTGGCACCATTTGATTTTAAGTTTAAGAATTATTGAATAATGAACATTCTTCGGGGCCTGACGTCCCCGCTCAAAACCTACAAGTGTTTGGATTTAAAATATTTTCTACATTCTGGAACACATCCTCTGCGATATAATTCATAACTTCAGAGCTGTGTACTTCTTGCAGCATTTAGCTGACAGTATTTATTAGCTCCAAGTAAATATGCGCAATAAAAATACCTTACGTTTCACACAAAGATGAGTAAAGTCGGACCATAAACACAGAAGTTATTAGTAAAAGTGATGATAGCCCCCCACCCCACCCCTCTTTTTGAACAGTTGGAAGCATTCAAGCTAGGGCTATGAAATTTTGTGTATAGAATCAATAGGACACGCGAAAGGGCGAGTTTATTTGTTATGTTGATCGGAAAATCACCAGCAAATCTCCCACCACCCCTCAAAAACGAATTGGTTTTGCAAAATTTGCAAAAATTAAAAAAAATTTGCAGTCTTGAGCGTTACAGGTTTTACAGTTTGACTTCGGCAAAGCCCGAATTTAGTCCAGGGATAGAAAAGTATTACAGAAAAACTGATCTCATCCCGTCCACAAAATTTCCCACGCTCCACTTGGGGTGGGATTGCGAACGAAGCGAGCAACCAGACGGCGAGCCCTCTAGTTTTATGTTGACACCCCCCCCCCCCCCCTCCAAGGAGCCACCTGAAATGGAGAAATTGGCTGGAAAATGTTTTTATGCGGAGCTCCATACTCCCCACTACAATAAATTATAACTTCAGAGTTCTGTTATTAATTTCCTAGGTGCTCCAACTGTTGAATCAAAATTCTTGACCATAACGTAGTCTCCTAATTTGTATTTGTTCGCTTCTAGTCGTTTAGCGTCGGCATATTTCTTGTTATAGTTCTGTACTTTTTCCTGTGAGACTTCTGCATTTTTTCTAATTTTCTCTAAATTAATTTTTTTCTTTTTAACTTTGTTTGCTAGCGTATCCAATGAATCATCAATTAATGGCATCGGGTATCTAACTTTCACCGTGATCTTATTTAGTTTCCTGTAGTCTATGTACATCCGAATGCCACCCAATTTCTTTTTTACCAAAACAATTGGCGAACAATACTCAGACTCTTTTTGTCGTATAATACCATCTTTTAAATAGTCATCAAGGATTTCTTGTAATTTTTCTAAACGGCTTATCTTCTTTTAACCTTAGCTTCATTTGACATTTTATATTCGGTTCAATCGGTCTTTTTGGTTTAATATAATATTCTTCGATAACATTTATAAATTCGCATCTCTGTTTAAAATTTAATTGTGAACCTATCTCATATACCTTTTCATTATCATTGTAGTCAATTAATAATAGTTGTTTTTCAAAATTATCTTGTTCATCTGTTTTTGTCTCATAATGAGTATTAAATTCTTTACTTTTATTTTGATTTTCCTTACTTTGATTTGCTTTACTTTGACTTTCTTTACTTATATATTTACTTTGATTTTCTTCAAATATCGAATCTTTTTTAATTTTCGATATTTTTCCATGTTCGTTTCCAATTACAATTTTGGCCTTTACTCTTGCCAAAAAATCCCTTCCCAATAACATAGCATATCCCATAGATTCATGATCCACGACATATAGTAACATAAGAGTACCTTTATTTGAAAATTTAACTGAATATTTTACACTTCCATATATTTGTAATTTACTTAAATTTAGTCCATCGTAACTTATAGAGGTAGTCTTTTCCATTTTTATATGATATAACGTTATATGGTATATAACGATTTTTAATAATACTTATCGGGCTGCCAGAATCTATGAGACATTCTATAAAAATGGGGTTCAACATGTTCTTCTTTGTAAACAATGTTAACTCAATATAACTTACATAATCGTTGTCTCCGCCCTTCGACTTCTTGTATTGGTTGCATTCCTTAACCACATGTCCTTGCAAGCCACATGCGTAACAGGCTCCATCTTGTCTCTTAGGCTTTCGGCACTCTCTGGCTAGGTGGCCCCGACTATGGCAATTGTAGCACTCTGCATTACCTCATGTCCTCTGGTAATCTCCTGCTCTACGGTCTTCTGGTAACTTCGGAATGCCTCCAAAAGCTGCAATCCGGTCTTGAACGAACGCAACTTAGCCAGATTGCGTAGATTCACATCATGTATGCCGTCAATGACATATTCCAAAAATTCATCTTCTGCCAGTGCTAAATTATCCGCCAGCTGCACTTTCTCATTGTAGTACTTGGAAAACTCCTCACCTATGATCCAGACGCAGCTCTGTAGCTACTGCCGCATACTCAACTTGGACTCTTTGGACATTACGAACATTTTCTCCAGGTGGCTTAACATTTTATCCGCTGTCTCCATGGTAGCGCCTGTGCTTGAATACAGCCATATTTCAGCATCGTCCTTAACTTTGTAGTGCATCAGCGCACGCAACATCTTGTCACAGACCTTGAAATTTTACTGGACATTTAAAAGTTGAGATCGCCAAATATTGAAGTTGTTTCTGCCATCATATACCTTAACGATCTCCTTTAAAACTTCAAAAGAAAAGCCTGAGTCTGTATCGTCACTTTGTTGTTGTTGATTTTTTAACTGATCGATCTCATTTTGCAACTTCAATATTTTCAACTCATTTTCCAGTCTCTGAACATCGCCGCCTTGAATAGTTACATTATTGCGCATCATTTGGTTTCCAAAACATTGTGCAGACTCATTGTTGCCAGCCATTTGCATCTCAGGATCATGGTTGTGTTAGCCATCGGGATCTCGAAACATTTGTTGGACTCATTGTTGCTGGCGCTCACCACCTGTCTCTCAGAACACTGCTCGCTCTCATTTTTGTTGTTGGCGTTCATTTCACAAGATCCCGTTACTTTTCGCGAACCTTTTGTTCCCTGCATTCCTTTGTATGTATGTGCAAGCGTTGCCGTCATCGTGTGCTCCGTCGTTGTCGCTGCCTCTTGCTGTCTCGTTTTCGCTACTTTGTTCTTGGCCGTTGTCGTTGCTTTCATCCCTGTCCATTTTACTGGTTTGTTCTGTGGCGTTGATTATTTCCATTATTGTTTTATTTTTTTCATACGCGCACCACTCAAATTTAATATTTTCAAGCCTTTCAATCAATTCGATTATTGTGCCACTACTTTATGGTTTGTTTTGCACGCACAGGCTTTTGAGTTCTTTTAATGTATATGTTTGTATAACTTTTTACATTTGTGACTCTTATAATTGGTTCTTAGATTCTAATATTGCTTATACTACTATACTTATAACCAATAACTACTACTACTACAACAAAATGTAAAAAAATTTTCCAGGTTTCAGCGGTACTGGGCAGTTTAACTTCGGGAAATCCCGAATTAAGACAAAGAAAGGAATTGAATTTCCACGCGCTCCACTAAGGGTTGGATTGAGAGCGAAGCGCGTAATCAGGGGGCGAAACCCCTTATTTTTATGTTGAAATGACCGTCTCCTCCCCCCAGGGAGCCATTATTTAATATTTGAATAATCGTAAATATCTCAAAGTTTAAAATAACTAGGATAACTACATTAGGTCTTTATACTGTGCTCTTGAAATGGAAAAGGTGGCTGAAAAATGTTTTTTCGCGGAGCTCCCCTCTACAATAAATTATAACTTCAGAGCGCTGTACTTTTGCAGCATTAAGCTGACGGCGTTTATTAGTTCCAATTAAGTATGCGCAGTAAAAATACCTTTCGTTTCACACCAAGATAAGTAAAATCGGACACCCCCCCCCCCCCCCCCCCACCAGCAACTCTTTTTGATCAGTTGGAAGCTTTCATTCATCTCCTAATTTCAAATATCTCGCAAACTATAAAAGTTAGGGCTTTTGTGTACAGAATCAATAGGACATGCGATAGGGCGAGTTTGTTTTTCATGTTGATCCGAAAATCATCGACAACCCCCCCACCACCCCTCAACAAGAGAATTGGATTTTCAAAGCTTTAAAAAAATTTTGCAGGCTTTAGCGGTTCACGATATTTTAATTTCGTGGAAGCCCAAATTTAGTTTAGTAATAGAAAATATTAGAAAAAAATTGCTTTCATCCCGTCCACAAATTTCCACGCGCTGCACTAAGGGTTGGATTGCGAGCGAAGCGTGCAATCAGGGGGCGAAGCCCCTTAGTTTTATGTTGAACCGACAGTCTCCTCCCCACAGGGAGCCATAAGTTACTATTTTAATAATCGTAAATATCGCACAGACTAAAATAACTAGGATAACTACATTTGGTCTTTATACTGTGCTCTTTAAATCCAAAAGGTGGCTGGAAAATGTTTTTCTGCGGAGCTCCCCACGCCCCCTTCTACAATAAATTATAAATTCAGAGCGTTGTACTTTTTGCAGCTGACTGTTGGATATTCGATAGTTATCGAACATATTTTATATTCAGTCGATAAGTCTTATTATTATTATTAATTAAATTGTACACACTGAAATTTATTCGGAACGAATAATAAATGAAAATTCCGAAAATTGAAATGAGCGTGCATAGACTACAAATTGGCGACGAGCAAAAAAAGAAAATAATAAATTCGTAATTACGTGCAAACGAGTGTATTTATAATCAGTAAAATATTCCGCAATCAACCGTTGGTAATACCACAAAAACTCTTTTCCAAACTTTAGCCTTGCCCGAATACTCAACAGCTGAACCATGGTACATTTGGAAAGAGAGGTTAGAGATACACATGTACGAAATAAATTGCATAGAAGAAAATAAATAGAAAGCAATATTATTTAAATCCATGGGAACAGAACCGTATCGACTACTCCACAATAGTCCGGAATCACGGGTATCAAAATCGTACGAGAAATTATGTTCAATTTTGGAAAATCATTATACACCACTGACGATCGTTTTCAACGAACGCAAAAATTTTTACATGGCCTTGAATTCAGAGACAAATTCAGTGGTATGCAAAAGTTAAGCAATTGGCTTTGCAACCCTAACCTTGGAGAACGCATTGCGTAAAGCAATCATTATGGAAAGTAAAATTGCTTCAACAAGGAAAGAGACTTAAGTCAATGCAATCACAACACACTCCAAACCAAAGTTCAATGAGAGGAACAACGAGAAGAAAAGAGATGGACGGCGAAATAGTAGCAGCAACAACAACAATAACAACAACAGGAAAAATAACTGCTCACATTGCGGATGGCGCAATCATGCCTCAGCAGACTACCGGCTTAAAAATAGCAAATGCTACACCTGTGGCAAGATGGGACATTTGGCCAGTATCTGTCGTAATTATGACAAAAGTGTTAACTACATTAATGATAAGTTTAAAAATATAAATAATTCTGTTTATAGCATTAATCTAGGTATTGGTTCAAAGATGTACAAAATTTCAGTTAGCATAGATAATGCAACTATGAATGTGGCTTGTGATTCCGGATCTCCATGTACACTGTACAAAAGTTGTACTGGAGATAACATCAACTTAATTGGTGAGTTCGATGCATACGTTGCGTTCAACGGGACCGGGAAACTTTTAAAAATAATTGTTTCAGAATCAGGCAATCAACCTTTGTTAGGTAGAGACTTTCTCAGAGCTTTCGGTTTGGACCTTATACAAGTAAACAGTGTCGAGAGCAGTTCAAGCATTATTGATAATATCAAAGAGGAGTTCCATTCTTTATTTAACGGTGAAATAGTTGCATATAATGTATGCAAGATAACATTGCCCATAGATGACAATGCGAAAACAATCTTTTTCAAGCCGAGATCCATTCCGTTGGCGTGGAGAACGAAAGTAGAAGAAGAACTTTTAGGTCTTATAGAAAAGGATGTAAGATGAACATTCCGACTGGGGCACACCCCTGGTTCCCGTTTTGAAAACAGACGGCAAACTGAGAATCTGTGCAGATTATAAAGTCACCATAAACAAATGGCTGCTTGATTATAGATATCCCTTACCACGAATCGACGAGATATTTGCTAGTCTCAGTGGTGGTGTTATTTTTTCTAAATTAGATTTTTCTAATGCCTACAATCAGTTAGAGTTTGATGATATATCGCAAAGAATTTGCACTTGGAGCACACACATTGGTGTATTTGAAAGGCTTCCATTAGGAGTTAAGCCAGCAGCAGCGATATTTCAAAAAACTATGGAAACTATACTTGGTGGAATTCCCCAAGATGACATAACAGTCACTGGAAAAAATATTGACGATTCAGTCAGTTGGACTAAAATTAAACTTTAAGAAATGGGAATTCTTGAAAGACAAGGTATCATACCTAGGTTTCTCGATAGATAAAAACGGCTTACACAAGTGCAAAAGTGTTTTACACTGTCCACCACCTATAAATGTAACACAAGTAAGAGCTTTTATTGGGATGGCTAACCATTATTCAAAATTTATTGAGAATTTCTCACAGAAAATTTATCCCCTTTACGAATTACTTAAGAAACATTCCAAATTTGTGTGGTCAAAAGATTGTCAAAAGGCTTTTACCTTAATTAAACAAGAAATTAGTTCAGATCAAGTATTGATTCATTTCGATAGCTCCCTGCATATCATATCATATTACATTACGGATGCGAGCAATATAGCCATTGCTGGCATATTATCTCACAAACTGAGAAATGGTAACACTAGACCGATCGCATTCGCATCACGTTTCTTAACTAGTGCTGAGAGAAATTACAGTACCTTGGAAAAAGAAGCATTAGCTATTAAGTGTTCCATCACAAAATTAAAACAATATTTGTTAGGACACCATTTCACACTTAGAACTGATCATAAGCCTCTCAAGTATTTATTTGGCGAAAACAAAGGATTACCAATAATGGCATCAGCCAGAGTTCAAAGATGGGCCTTAATAGTTTCTGGTTTCAATTGTAATATTGAATACATAAAAGGCAAAATGAGTGACGCTGATGAACTATCACGCCTTCCACAATCCGAAATAGCACAAGATGCTATTGAAAGTAATTTCGTGAATTTCACTGAATCTAACAATCACCTACACTTAACATTCAAAGAAATTTCAAAAGAAACGTTAAAAGACCCGATTCTTTCCAAACTTTTACATGCGATCAAATTTGATAGAGTAAAATTTTTGAACGGAAGCGCCTTCGACTTTTTCAGAAGTAAGGCACAGGAACTATCTGATGAATCCAATTGTATTTTATGGGGTTATAGAACAATTATCCCTTTTAAATTTCGTAAATCGATTTTGGATGAATTACATAGGTCACACATGGGTATAGTCAAAACCAAAGGATTATCCAGATCGTATGTGTGGTGGCCAAAAATGGATACTGATATTGAGCACATGATTAGGAATTGTATCCATTGTCAGGAGTTAGCTTCTAGCCCTGAGAAATGTGTATTGATTCCGTGGGAACCTACCACTTCAACTTGGAGTAGGATTCACATTGATTTTGCTGGGCCAATAAATAAATTTTATTTATTGATAATTGTAGATTTGTTTACGAAATTGGTTGAAGTTTTTAAAACAGAAGAAATCACAACTTCGTTCACAATTAAACCAGCTACTAATGGCCATCAGAAAATTTTGTTGTATTGTTGCGCCGAACACTCTGTTTATTGTTGAGTGCGTTCGAAGATGAAGTTGCTCGAGTGCTTCTAGCGAGAGAATTCGTAGGCGACCCACCTCATATGGAGTCAGCTGTATCAGTGGTGGCCCAAGTTTTGTTGAAGCGACTTCATTGTTGCTGAACTCTCGGCCGTTGATTTTCAGGGTCTCGTTCAGGAACGTTATCAAGTAAGTGCCGCTCAATCGTCTCTCGATGTCCCTCCAGTTCACTGTGCCATTGAAGTCGTTGAGCAGTATCAGCCCGTCGTCTGTTTCTTCTATTGCAGGGATGTTTTCTGCATTAGCGAACTCACACCTTGATTGCTTTCCATTTAAGAGTTCGGGTAGACAAAGGTCTTTACTTAAATTGGTTTTAATATTGGGATTTTGATAACATACAAAATTGTAGTACCGTTATGCAAAACGGAAACGTCTGAAAGTTTTAACATTTCTTCGACCGTTAAGGCAGAAGTCGGCATATTATTGATTTTGAGTAGGCTGCCGATCTCTTTCAACTCGAACTCGTTTAGCAGGAATGTGTTCATAACACCCAGCCTTGCCCATTGAATGACAAATTTGATGTTGACTATCTCTTCTTTTACGAGCCTAATCTGGTTCTGTAGCTCTATGGCCAACTCACCCTTTAAGCTCGAATCTTTTCTGATTGAGTTTTGTATTTTCGTGGTCACATCAGTCAGTAAGCTCAATCTATTTTCTAGCTGTCTATTGATTATTAACTGTCTATTGTTATTATCTGTCAAGTCGTTTATCCCGTCGGCCAGAGCCACAAGGTCATCGTGATCCGGGCTACCGGCAACATATTTCCAGGCCGTCCCTATTAGATCTATCGATCTAGTTTTTCTTGTCTTTGCCAGGATCACAGTGTCAAGCAGGTTCTTTGTCTGTGTCAGTTCATAGTTCAGTAAGTGATATGACTTATCATCGTTAAAGTCCTGATCGATGTAGTTTGTTAGCTTGCCCATGGTCAGTTGTACGTGGTCCAAGTCAATGATGTGAACAATTCTCGTTGTTCCTATCTGTATCTGTCCTATCCCATTGTAAATCGTCACAGTCTGTGCGTCGGTGTAGTTAGTTATTTCAATGAGTCTGTTTGTCAATGTGACCACAGTAAGTATCCTGAAAGTAATAATGATCTGATGTTACTTTTTTGCACTCTTTTTCCTGACTCTGTTAGTATTGTAGTATTCCTATCTTGATTAACTATTTCTTTACTAAATCTATTGGATAGCTTAGATCCTAATCTTGTATCAACCCTAACGAAAGTTTCTTGGCCCTTGATGTAATTCATTATGGGCTTTCTTGTCCGGTTGCAATTTTTAATGTCACTTTCCTGATTCTTCCTAAGACGGTCTACATTGTCCAGTCTAGCTTGTTCGTACTGTTCAGGTGCCGTGGTAGTTACCCTACCGAAGAACACTTCTAGGGGTCGCTTCTTAGTGACCGAATGGACAGTGAAGTTGTATTCATAAATAGCTCTATCGATAAATTCTTCGAAGCTTCTATGTGTTCCATCTCCTTTCAAGCATCTCATTATTTTAGAGAGTGTGGAGTGAAATCTTTCTATCTGTCCATTTGCCGCACTCTTGTACGGAGGTGCTTTATAGAGCTCAATGCCCAGCTGGTCTGTCAACATGAATAATTTGTCCGGGGTATTCTGGCAAAGGAGTTTCTCTGATTTCAGGATGTGTGGGATGTCTGTCATATTTAGAGGTTTTACACACCAAACACTGACTCACGATAGCCGAAACTTTTTTCCTCATTTTTGGAAAATACACTCTTTCGGACAACTGAGCTTTATTTTCCACAGCGTTTCTGTGTGCTCTGTTGTGTGTCCTAAGTATTTCTTCCTCCTGTCCGGCTTCGGTAACAAGGTCTTTGACCTCAGTCCGAGTGAATCTAATCTTGAAACCCTTAAAATGGATGGGGTAGAGGATTTGTATTTTCCCCATTACATCTACAGATGTGAAAATTTCGTAAATTACGGAAGGGTTAAGATATTTCCTCAAATCTGACAAGAGGCTATCAGCTGTGAACAATATACGGTCCACTAAATGCCTATGAAATGTCGGGAATGGAATGCTAAATGAGTAATTGTCTGAATCGGATTTCCTGAAGAAAATTTGATTTTTAAATGAATTTATTTGGGCTTCAACGCTAGGTATCAACCCATGGCTCGAACTGTCAGCGCTGTGCATTGTTGAGGCTACTGAGTTTATTTGGGGGACTGTCGGTCCTCTGGACGGAGCGTCGGCCACAGCGTTTCCTTTGCCTGGTTTATAAAGAATTTCATAGTCATACTCCTCAAGGTATGATTTCCATCTTTTGATCCTCGCATTTCCATTCCAACTGCTGAGGTAATGGGTCAGAGGCTGATGGTCAGTAAAGATTTTTACTTTTGCTTTACCGTAAAGGTAAATTCTGAGCTTTTTTAGAGCCCAGATAAGGGCTAGCATTTCATTCTCATTTGTGACGTAGTTTTCCTCCGCCTTCTAGAGTGTGCTCGATAGGAATGAGATGGGTCTGTTTTCTTGTGAAAGAACAGCACCCACTGCGAAATTGGAAGCGTCCGTTGTTAGGTAGTGGAGTATCACGTCTGGGGAAATCAAACTGCTCTTCAATTTCTTGAAGGCTTCCATTGCTTCGCTATTAAGGGAGACGGTTTTTTTTGACGATAATGTCTTGGAAATTCGTCCATCCTCACCTCTCAAAAGCGAGCAAAGTGGTTTTGCCAACTTAGCGTAGTTGGGAATAAATCTCCTGTAATAATCTCAAGAATGATCTTAGCTCTTTAAGTGTTTTCGGAATTGGGAAGTCTGAGATTGCCTGAACTTTGATTGGATTGGTTTCTATGCCCTTGTCGGACACGACGAATCCCAGGAATTCTACCTTCCCCTTCATAAACTCGCATTTGTCCAACTGACATTTCATGTTGGCTTGTTGCAAGGTCTTGAAAATTATGTCCAGATTTTTGTAATGTGTTTCATCATCTTTGCTAAAGATGATGATATCGTCGATATAGATGAAACATATTTTGCCAATATGTTCATGAAAGATATCGTCGAGTGCGCGTTGGAATATTGATGGTGCGTTTTTCAGACCGAATGGGAGTCGAGTGAACTCGTATTTTCCATGATTTATGGAGAATGCGGTCTTTTCAATATCGGATTCTTTTAGTTACCATACTGTTACCATGTTATACTGTTACCATATTGAGTTTTCGGTAATCAATTACGTCTCTGTATTTCTTTTGACCAGAGGAGTCGAGTTTTTTTGGCACGATCCACACTGGTGAATTGTAGGGTGACCTTGATGGTCGAATTATTCCGTCACGCAAAAGCTCCGCTATTTGTTTGTTGACCTTATCTTTTAGGGACATGGGGTACTGATAAAACTTCGAATACACAGGTGTATCCGATGTGGTTCGAATTGCTGCCTTCACAGTTGTTGTGAAGGTCAGTTTTTGGTTTGGGTCTGCGAAGAGACCTGGATAATTATTAATTACCCGATTCAGTTTTTCTTTTTGTTTTTGTCCCGAGTGGTCTATTCTGGGGCTGATTGTATTGACAGCCTCGAACCTTCGTTCTTTGATAGCCATCTTCTTCCCATTTCCCAGTGCCATGGTCAAATTTCCTAAATCTATCTGTGCATCTATTTCTTTCAGGGTGTCTTTGCCGAGAATTGCGTTGAATGTTAGTAGGAAAAATTTTATTTCCCAGTCAAAAAGGTCTGCTCTCTTATAGTGTCTTATTTGTATATCGCCACCCGGAGTGGCAGCTATGAAAGGCTTGTTATTTGGTATTGCATTCGACACTAGTTTGGGCTGAATATAATTTTTGTTTTAGCCCGTGTCGATCAACTTTTTTAGAACCCTTCCACTCCTCACTCAACATTCGAAGTATGGCAGTGAGGAGTCTTCTAATATAAAAAATGCACCACTTGTAGTTGTTGCTCGTCGTCATTTAAGTGGTCCCTCACTCCGTTGCAATATTCGTCCATGGTGCCATTTATGTCGTTCTGGGTTTCATATTCTTGCATCGACCGTTGATAGTCTGTCATGCTTGAACTGGGCCCAGCTATTTCGACACTTGGCTGTCCCATGCCCATTGTTTGAATATTATAATTTCTCTGTCTTTTGTTTATGTTTGTAATCTGACCGCTCGGTCGTTTGCCGGCGTCAAAATGTGGTCTGTTTATATAATTGATATTTCTTTTCTGTATACTGCGGTCCACCTCCATTGGCTCTGGTCTTGGTTGTGGTTTGGCCGCGAAAGGTCGGGGTGGGGCATTATATTGTTGCCGTTGTTGTTGATAATTTTGTCGGGGTGCGGCGAACGGTGCATTACCGAAATTGAGAATGTGTTGTCTTGGCGCAGCGAATGGCTGGCCTGAGTTGCGGTGGCTTCCTCATGAGGTTTCGTGGAGGGACCGGTGAAGGCTGTCGATGGCCAAAGCCATTCGACGGCTGAAAATTGCGGGGTGCCGGTATGGGTTTTTCGTTTACCCTGAAGCCCGACTGTTGCCCCTTATTTGCCGCATGGTTTGATCTGTAGGTTTGGTTGTCAAGTTTAATGCAAAGCCGAAGGGAGATCGGCTGGCTCCTTTATAGCCAAGAAGCGAGGTAAGTCTCCTCGAAGGCCTCTAATAAAAGAGTCCAGAGCTTTATCTCTGTACATTTTTGTAACGAAATGCTCAGATTCTCGGCTCATTTGCATGCAGCTAAGCTTATTTAAAATAAGTGACAGATTTTTGTAAACGTCTTGGTAATATTTGTAGTTATGTCTCGTTCATCTGCTTAATGCAGAGTGAGACATCTTGACATGGCATTCCAATCCAGCGGAATGCTGTAGGACTCGAGTGCCACGTCGGCACTTCCGACAATTTTATTTCTTATGGTATGAAGTATACCATAATATTTTGGAGTACCCACAAATGGGGTATAAGTCTCCATGATTTTGTCAACGCTCTTTTTCCAAGAGCCTAATTCTGCTGGGTTTCCAGAGAATTCCCTGATCGATTTTACGATATCAGGTACCTTGTCAAAGTTGCCTAGGTTGTTTCTGTATTCAGGCTCGACGACCTGGTCAGTAAAGTCAAGTGTGTCGTTGTTCATTTGTCTTATTAGTCCAGGTAACATTTGGGCTACCGTTTGGCCAATTAGGCCTGTCAACTGTTCAACATTCATATCTATGCGCTGCCGTTCAGGCAGGTCGGGTCTTTCTACTGGTACCGGTCTCTCATTTGAACTGAGAACCGGTAGTCTTATTAGGTTGTAGGGACTTGCCATGTTGGCTTTTAACTCGGACAACACAAAATAAACCTAAGCAAAACAAAAAAAAGGCACGAGTGTTATGTCTTGGCGATTTAAATCGTTCGAACTATTCGAGCTCGAATTATATTTTCACAACAGCAATTAAATTAAAGGGAAAAAATTTTTGTTTACATTTTTTTTCAAATGCACTGTCGAACCCGTTCTGGCGTCAATGTTAAAGTACAGGTTTTAAATTTTAAAATTAAGGAATTTTATAAAATATAAATTTAATATAAATATGAAAAAACTTTTTTTTTATATATATTTCTTGATAGATATTTTTTCTTTCTTCAGCCTCTGGCGATATTGTTTTCGATTTTGTTTTTTTTTCGTAATTGGTTTTTTTTTTTGATATAAATTTTTTTATAAAAAATATTTCTTTCTTCGCTTACGATAGGATTGCTGTGGTCACATCTCCTGGCTGAGTGAAGGTCATCCTTTATGGTTCTTCCTACTAGGGCTCCACGTCAGCACTCCTGAGAGGGTCTTCTGCGGGCTGGGCTGACAGAAGATGTGATCCACCGATGGGCAATATTTTGCCGTTGAATATTTTCCTCTTCCGGAAAATCTTGTTGTCTTCTTTCTCAAACAGTTTTCCTCTTCCGGAAAATCTCGTTTTTTTTCTTCACACAGTTCTTTTTTTCAGACGGTTTTTTCAACCGGTTTTTTTCTTTTTTATTAAATGCCGGCCGCGAATTTTTTATTGACTCACGGGCGTTTCTCGACACTCAATTTGTTCCGGCCAGCCACAACAAATCTATCATAAATATTTTCGCATTTAAAAATCCCGCCAAACACTGTAACTACTATAGTTAGTTCAAATATGTACACACTATTAAGCAGCATCATTGCGTTATTGCACTGCCTACTTTTGTCATCTTCTTTGTGCTTACTTTCGTTTAAGCTTACACATAAGTTCTCTTGTACGAGCTTTTATCTTGTTTCGATCTCGCTTTAGTATATTGCAATCGGCCCAGCTTCAGCATAAGCACATTAGTTTTTTGGATCTCGTTCGTTGGTACATGCAAGCAAGGTATTCGGCTAAGCTTCAGCATAAATAAGTATAATTTATAACATGAATAATTCTCGCCTCTTTTGTTTTTGAAAATTAAAGTTCACTAAAAACTCTCAGTGCGCTCAATATTTGGAGGCCCCGGCGAGATATTCTTTCGGTCATCGCGCGCGCGATTTAATAAATTTATATACATTGAAATAAAATAAAAATAAAAAAAATCCCAACGTTATCTTCGGGGTGCCGAAGATTACAGACTCTTTTCGCAGTTGTTTCTGCCGTAAATCACATGAACGGGATTGGTCAGTTAATAGGGCCGATTTTGATTTGTATGACAGCTATATGATATAGTAGTCCGATTTTAATAAAATTCAGCACAAACGCGTATAATTATGTAAAAAACGTGTTTGCCGAGTCTTGAAGAGATCAGTCAGTAAATGTGCGAGTTATTCACCAAACCGATTTAGGTTCGTATGACAGCTATATGATATAGTAGTTCGATCCTTACGAAATTTGGTATATATATTAATTGCTATAAAAAACACATGCGTGCTAAATTTGAACAGGATCGGATAATAAATGTGGGAGCTATTGCCTAAACCGTTTTAGGTTCGTATGACAGCTATATGATACAGTGGTCCGATCCGACCGATTCAAACTAGTGTACTACCTAGGTAAAAAAGAAGGCTAAATACCAAGTTTCAGCAAAATAGCTTTTAAGACGACGGAGTAAAAGGATAGAAACAGACGGACAGACGGACATGGCTATATCGACTCCTCTAGTCAACAGTCAAAAGTCAACAGTAGCAAAAGCAGTATGCAATCACGGCTTGGACTACGCCGGCAAGGTGCATGCTGCCAGGACTATAAGATAAAGAATTTGTGAAGATGATATTGTTAATGAAGTTCTTAAAGAACTGTCATTAAAAATATATAAAATTTGCTTAAAATTAAAGTTTGTGTCGTTTTTTTTTCTCCTTTTTATATTTGATCTCTTTCTATAATTATTTGACAGTTGAGTACCGAAAAAGTATTAAATAAACGTATAAGTGCTCGAAAAATAGTCTGTCCCTTTTTTTGTACTTATTTTGTTATTTTTGGCCCTTTTCTGTTCTTTTTTTAAAGCCCTTCTGGCCTTTTTCAGAGCCAAGCTGCTGGCAACACTGCTACACAGTGTATTTATTAGTTCCAACTATGTATGCGCAATAAAAATACATTTCCTTTCACACCAAGATGAGTAAAGTCGGACCATCATCACAGAAGTTATAAGTAAAAGTGATGTTAGCCCCACCCAACCCCTCTTTCTGATCAGTTGGAAGCATTCATTCATTGCTTAATCTCAAATATCTCGCGAACTATAAAAGCTATGGGTGTGAAATTCAAATTCAATTCAACTTCACGCGAAAGGGCGAGGTTTTTTTTCGTTGATCCAAAAATCATTAGAAAAAATTCGGAACGTTAATCTCGGGCGCAGACGAGTTTGAGATACCCTGTACCTGTAGGGAGCGTAAATCAGTATTTTCTATAATTTTTTTCCATAAAAAAGGTCATATGGTATTTCTGGTTGCGATTCGTGCATAAAACCCGATTTCTGACAAAAAATACAGAAAATCTGAATTTTTGTCCGATTAGCCCTCTGGGAGCTATATGATATACCCATCTGATTTCAATAAAATTTGGTGCTATCAAAAACTTATACTAAAAACTGCTTTGTGCTTAATTTGGTTCCGATTGGTTCATAAGTAGCCCTGTGGAAACTATATGATGCAGATGTCCAATTTTATTAAAACTTTGCACAGCTGCTGGGTATTTTAAAATTCACATTGTTTCTTAATTTGAATAAAATATCTCTAAAAATAACGAAATTTTGATGTTAATACGATTTCTGCGCTTTCGATCGGCCCTATGGGAGCTATATGATATAGTAGTCCGATCAGATCGAAACTTCACATCCTTATTAAAAACATATAAGAACTTATAACTGTCAGTTTTCGTAATAATATGATAACAAAAAAGTTATGGCCTATGAACTTTTTACTTTTTTTGAGGTTGTTGTGCTTTTCTGCTTTTTATTCCGAACCTAAATCGGATATCGAATAAATTTAATAAAATTGATCTAACCTGCAGAGCAAATGATTATTACCAACAAACCGGAACTTTCTAGGCCTTACCATCTCTGAGAACGAGGTGTTTATACAGACGGACAGACAGACAGACAAACAAACGGGCATGGCTAGATCGATTTCTCTAGTCACGCTGATCATACCCTATGGTTGTCTGGGTTTTCGCCACTGGTGGCCGCGCAGTAAATTAGTTGTTGGGGAGTGCCTGCTGAGCGCGCCCGCCGACGCGTTTATAGCCACGATCGAACGAAAAGAAAGCAAAAAGAACACCGATGACGGTTATTGCGGGTCTTTATTGATTTCTCCTCTAAAAACTCGTGCTTGCACATCCAAGCTCAAACTCTACCGGAAATCAATTATTGACAGGCTCCTGAGCCCTTCTTTTTCGGCGTAACGCCAGTAAGTGACAGCTGTCACTTTTAAACCAGAGTTGCAGCGCGATCAGCTGTTTTCGAACGATTACAGAGTCGCATCTGTTTTCGTTACATTGCCCCCCTGTAAGACTCGTGACTCCTGGCCTAGTAAAGTGGGTGTCTTTCCTTGGTACGGCACCAACCGATTCACATGTACTGTCCTCATGGTCCGCTTGCCAGGCGATCGCACTTCATTTACCAGTTCGGAGTAGCGACGAATTACGAGGGCTGGGACAATCCAGTCGGACTGAAGTTTAGGGCATCTACCAACCTTGCGGGTGGGTGCGTACAACCAGACTTCATGATTTTCAGCGAACTCCACGCTGTGCGTACGAAGGTCATAACGTTGCTTGTTGACTTGAGCGGCGGCCTGCAATTTCTGTCGAGCCACATCATGAACATTTCGGAGGTGTTCTTGCAGTCGCGCTACAAAATCGGGGTAACTTGTCGAAACAGGCGTTGGCCTCCCGAACATTAATTCAGTGGGTAGGCGAACTTCTCTACCCAGCAGTGAACGTGACGGTGAAAATCCAGTGGACTCGTGTGGAGCAGAGCGATATGCCCACATGGTTGTGGGCAAGGGGCCGAGAATGTCAATTGCTACGCGCTCAAAAGGGGCGCCCACAGCACTTGGCTGCAGTTTTCCGACTGTGCGTCGATGAGGGCCTTTGCGTACGGTACACTTCGAACAACGAGCGCACCATTAAGCTACGTCTGCGCTTTGTCCAATCCAGCACCTGCCCCATGATTGGACGCATCGGTATCCAGGATAATGAGACCAGTGGGACCCGGAAATCCAAGAATGGGTGCTTCAGTTAGCTTCTTTTTCAGCGAGTCAAACGCAGCTTGAGCCGAGGTAGACCATTCAAACTTTCGATGGGCTTCAGTCAACTTGTATAATGGACGGGCCATTGTTGAGAAGTCCGCGATGAACTTTCGATAATAAGAGCATAGGCCGATGAAAGATCTCACATCCTTCTGGTTACGGGGGGGAGGCCAGTCCACAACTTTACTGGTTTTATCAGGAAAGGCTCGCAGGGCGTTGTGGCTGACAATGTGTCCTAGGTATTTGACTTCGGATCGGAAAAATTGCCATTTCTTTGGACTCAATTTTAGTCCTACGCTCGATTATCGTTCAAAAACCTCCTTCAAATGTGCCAGATGCTCTTCTGTCGTGCGAGAGTGCACAATTATGTCATCTAGATAGACCAAAGCTAATTGCAAGCGACACCGCTAAACAGTCCATCCATCAGATGCTCAAAAGCTGCTGGTGCGTTAGTAAGGCCGAAAGGCATGACGTTAAATTCATAAAGGCCGGCGTCGCAAGTAAAGGCAGTCTTTGGGCGAGATCCTTCATTCATTTCCACCTGCCAGTATCCACTTTGAAGATCCATAGCGGAGAACCATCGTGATCCGTATAGCGTAGTAAGGATGTCATCCATTTTCGGAAGTGGGTAGGAGTCCTTCACGGTAATGCTGTTTAGCTTTCTGTAGTCCACGCAAAATCTCGTGGTCCCGTCTTTCTTCCTAACCAAGACGACGGGTGAGGCCCATGAGCTGCAGGACGGGCGAATCACATTTCGGGATAGCATGTCCAATACCAATATCTCGACCTCGTTATTCCGAGAGAGCGGAACTCGGCGAGGCCGTTGTTTGATAGGGCTCGCCGAGACGGTGTCGATGATGTGGCGCGTGGTTCGCTGTAGGCGACTGGGCTCTTCAGACTTCTGATTTCCCGTTGGTTAGGGATAACTTTCACCGTCTCTACTTCTCCCAAGATCGTGTGTGATGACAAACGACGTTCCGCCGAGATTAAGTTGAGCACTCTCAAAGTGATAGTGCTAGTCGAAGTATCCACAAGGGAACTGCCAAGAACCATGTCGTCCGGTAGTTGAGAGTGGACTGCTCCCTCTAAAAGAGCTATCGGCGTGCTTTCCTGTGCAGTACAGTCAACCTGGAAATGCGTATCACTGTATGCCGGCACGGTGACAGGCTCTAGGGTGTACAGCAAATTCGGCTGCACCGTTTCCGGGGCGTACAGGGGAGTATATCCAAAAGGAAACTCTAAGAGCCAACTTTCTAAGTTTACGTGGGCACGATGTAGTTGTAGAAAATCGAGCCCCAACAAACTGGGAGTGCTGTCATCAGTAAGCAGGAACTCATGCTTAAGGAACTGATTCGCGATCTTCAATTTCACTGTGGCCTTAGCTGTGCACAGGATTGGGTGGGAGTCGGGGACAAGGAGAGATACCGTACAGGGCGTGGTGGGCAATCGGCTTTAAATCTGACGTCTATTTAGTAATGAGACGGATGCCCCTGTATCAATCACGATGCGAAGCAGTTGTCCCTGTAAAAAAAAAAAAAACAAAACAGCGTAAACTCTGACCACCTAGTGCAGAAATAGTGTACGTAGCTTTATTTGGTGACATCCTGATCCCGCGGTGGGCGAAGTGCTTCTCTTTGCCGTCATCTGCAACGTGTTGATTCGGTGAGGGATTATTAATCCGTTTCTTATCAAACGGTATTTCCGGGGCGCGCTCGGCTAATGGCGATTCATCAAACAGCAGGGCCAACGTGGATTTCTCCTGTAACGGGGACTGGGAAGTATTGGAGTTGGGCCCTATGGTTGGCGGCACATTTGCAGAGAGGTACTCGACCGGAGTTGATGTCGGAGACGTGATGACCCGTGGGTCGCGCAGGTCGTTTTTACGAATAGGCGATAGATCGGTATCTGTGGGACCTCTACCTTTGGAGAGGAAGGACAGCTTCCTGGCGGTGACGTCTCCAGTGACAAGGATTTTGTATTCCGATATCTGCCTGGGTCGGGGGTCAACCATGTAGCGTTTTTATCGCTACCTGGTGGGCGCACGTGGAATTTCCGGCTGGGCAGCATATCGGCACTTCCTTTTAGGGACGGCTCATCAAACGACGACACCTGGATGGCTTCAACCTGTGGAGAGGGAACACCAATTCCTGGGGGTGGCTTATCGGACGGCGCCGGATTTACCCGTAGGGGCTCTGATACGGCAGGGAAAATAATCGGGCCATTGGTTGATCTCGACGACATTGTGGCTGCTCTACCCGACCTCTTGACTGGCTTATGACTCTGGGTAGTCTTCAAAGGTGAAGGAAGAGGCTCGGGGAGCGTACGCATTCGGGGGCTTTCTGGGTTATCTGCCAACATCCGCCGCGAGAAACTGGGGGATTTTAGTTTTCCGGGTGTGGTGCGGGCGAAGCAAATAGCTGTCCACTAGTTGACTTGCGATGTCTACTTATTCTGGGTGAAGTAACGTTTGTGGTATGATGAGTGGTTACGTTTAAAACAGTCCCACCTGGACAACGTCTACATTGAGCTTCAATTCGTGTGGCCATTTCGAGGGCATCGCCAAGAGTAGCTGGATTGCTAGAGAGAATGGGGATATGAAAGTTAGTCTACGGTGGACCAATATGTGATTATAGGTAGCTGAAGGCAATTCGCCGAAAACTAATCGGCCCAGACGATCCAAATCACATGCAAAGTCACTCAGGGTCTCTTTCGGTCCCTGTCCGCGATTATGGAATAGATGATATCCGGTTTGCGTACTCACAGCGAAATGGTTACGCATGGCGGTCTTTAGTGCCTCATAAGAGCTTAAGGTAGCCTGTGGCTAGGTTGTGTAAAATCGCTGGGCTCTTCCACGCAGACTTATACACAACTTCCGGCATTTTTTTCGCTCGGACCAGTTATACTCCTCGGCTATGTCGTCCAGTAATCGTTGAAATTCGCGCCATGGTGTACTGCCGTCATACAATGGGGGCGGCTCTGTGTCAGTAGTGTCCCAACAGTTCCGGGGTACGGATAAGTAGGTGGTGTCGCCGCAGGTCTCTCTCACCAGTATACGTCCTTCCGGTATTGATTCACTGAAGAATCGGTTAGAGGGCATAACTTTTTGGCGGTCCGGTCAGCTGAGGTTCATTGGTCTTGACACCACGTGGTGTGCTATATGCCACGCCCGTGCTTTGGTGCGGGTCGCAGGTAGATCGGCGATAGCTTCGGTTGGTACCGCGGAGAGATCCATACTAGACAGTAAAGTTCGTTCTAAAGATGACCAAAGCTGCTCAAACCTTTTATTGAAAGAACGATCCATGGAATCCATTTTCAGTTGCATCTGCGAGTCCACAGCATCCATTTTCTTCTCGATTTCATCCAGAGACATCTCTCTGCGTCGACGAACAGCACTTTTAGGCATTGTAGGTGGGATTTTTAGGAATCCACTTTACCACCCCATATCTGACACCAATGTAACGAAATTGACCCTATGGTTGTCTGGGTTTTCGCCACTGGTGGCCGAGCGGTAATTTAGTTGTGGGGGAGTCCCTGCTGAGCGCGCCCGCCGACGCGTTTATAGCCACGAACGAAAAGAAAGCAAAAAGAACACCGATGACGGTTATTGCGGGTCTTTATTGATCACTCCTCAAAAAAACTCGTGCTCGCACATCCAAGCTTAACTCTACCGGAAATTAATTAAATGACAGGCTCCTAAGCCCTTCTTTTTTGGGCGTAACGCCGGTAAGTGACAGCTGTCACTTTTAAACCAGAGTTGCAGCGCGATCAGCTGTTTTCGAACGATTACAGAGTCGCATCTGTTATCGTTACAATACTTTCGGTAACTTTGAGGTGTCTCCGATGTCTCCTTCTCTATGTTACATACATTTGACAAACTTAGTATACCCTTGTACCTTGTAAGGTACACCCTGTTTTTGATCAGTTGGAAGCATTCATTCATTGCTTAATCCCAAATATCTCGCAAACTATACAAGCCAGAGCTATTTGATTTTGATTTTCAAAATTTGCAAAAACATAAAAAAAAATTTGCTGGCTTCAGCGGTACAGTGTATTTTAATTTCGGGAAAGCCAGAATTTGGTCCAGGGAGAGAAAAGTATTACAGGAAATTGATCTCATTCCGTCCACAAATATCCACGCATCCCACTGTGGGTTGGATTGCGAGGGAAGCAAGGCTTCAGCGGTACAGGGTATTTTTACTTCGGGGAAGCCCGAATTTAGTCCAGGAATAGACTAGTCGGGAGCAGATCAAAGCCTCCACAAACAATGCACAACATATACAATAAACACAACATAAATAATGTTCAAACCTAATACCTATCTTAAAAATTCAAATTCAAATATAACGTAAATTCTCCCGCCAATTGTTCTTACTTGCTCATTGTTGCTTATTATCACTAAATCTGTTTTATGCTTATATTCACTCTCTAAAAACTTCTTATGTACACGCATGTAAACGCATTCCTTTTAACTAGTCTTCGCTAAGCTTTCGTTCGCACTAATCGCTAGCCGCTGTCGCGCAATTAATAATTAATTATAAGGCAATAAAATATTGAAAACAAGTGAAGTCCAAAACAACAAACTCTGTTCTCTTAATTTAGTGTTTGGTTTTTTATAAAAGAACAATTTCGCGTCACACCCTTCGCAAATAGAACTAGGTGGCATAAATCAATGCCCTCCTCAAAACATTTTGGTGACCCCGACGTGATTGTGAAAGTGTTGCAAAAAATAACTAAACTAAATACAATTTGACCATTTAATTTGCAATTCGGCAAAATTAAAAATTCGGAACGTTAAACTCGGGCGCAGCCGAGTTTGAGATACCCTGTACCTGTAGGGAGCGTAAATCAGTATTTCAGACAAAATAATAAAAATACCATCTGATTTCGATTAAATTTTGCACAATTGATTGGTGTTCTAAAGCACGACTTATTCCCAAATTTAACAGAGATATCTTTAAGACCAAAGAAATTACGACGCTAAAACGATTTTTGCATTTCCAAGAGGCCATACGGAAACTATATATTATGGTAGTCCGATCAGATTAAAACTTCGCTTTTTGGGTTATTACAAAAGAAACTATCATATGGTATTTTTGGTTGCGATTCGTGCATAAAAAATCCGATTTCTGACAAAAAAAAAAAAAATCGGAGTTTTTGTCCGATTAGCCCAATGGGAGCTATATGATATAGCCATCTGATTTCAACAAAATTTTGTGCTATTCAAAACTTATACCAAAAACTGTCTTGTGCTTAATTTGGTTGCGATTGGCTCAAAAATAACCCGTTTTCTGACAAAAAAGCACAGAAATCGGATTTCTTGACCGATTTGCCCTATGGAAGCTATATGATATAGTCATCCGATTTCAATAAAATTTGGAGTTATTAAAAACTTATACTAAAAACTGTCTTATGCTTAATTTGGTTGCGATTGGTTCATAAATAACCCGTTTTCTGACAAAATGCACAGAAATCGGATTTCTTGACCGATTAGCCCTATGGAAGCTATATGATGTAGATCTCCAATTTTATTAAAACTTTGTACAGCTACTGATTATTTTAATGTTCACATTGTTTCTTAATTTGAATAAAATATCTTTAAAGATAAAGAAATTATGACGTTAAAACGATTTTTACACTTTCGATCGGCCCTATGGGAGCTATATGATATAGTTGTCCGATCAGATCGAAACCTCACATCCTTATTGAGAACATATAAGAACTGCTAACTGCAAACTTTCGTAATAATATGATAGCAAACAAAAAAGTTATGGCCTCTGAACTTTTTCCTTTTTTTGAGGTTGTTGTGGTTTTATACTTTTTATTCCGAACCTAAATCGAATACTAAAAAAATATAATAAACTTGATCTAACCTGCAGAACAAATGATTATTAGCAACAAACCGGAACTTTCTAGGCCTTACCATCTCTGAGAACGAGGTGTTCATACAGACGGACAGACAGACAGACAGACAGACAGACAGACAGACAGACGGACATGGCTAGATCGATTTCTCTAGTCACCCTGATCATACATTAGGTAACTTTGGGGGGTCTCTGACGTCTCCTTCTCTATGTTACATACATTTGACAAACTTAATATACCCTTGTACCTTTTTAGGTACAGCGTATAAAAACAAATATATTTGCACAGTTACCTTTCATAATTCGGTAGAAAGGTCGACGAACAGTTGCAAATTTAACCGCGCTTTCTTGTATATAAAGGCTGAGTTGTTGTTGTTTTGGTACATACGTTTTAAATACATAAGACATTTTAGCGGTCATTGAACGGTTACGGTTCTTTCGGTTTTCTAATTTCGGTACTTGAGTACAGTTGAAAACGCAACTCGCAGTGATTGTGATAGTGACTTTTAAATACTCTTTAATAAAAATAAAAAATCATTATGGCTGAAAATGGTTCCCCTACTGTGCGACCCGCGTCGGATTTGAGTGATATGGATTTTCACAAAGCAAAGGTTGATTCCATAAATCGCCAACTAGTTGCTTTAAATGCATTTCTTGGTACAGACGGGGTGGCCAATTTTGATGAAGCCGATTTCGAAGTGCGTCTTGAACTTATAGAGCAACTGAACGCCAATTTTGATAAAGCACAAACAGTTGTCGAAAAATTAAATTTGCTTGAATTGGCTAGTGACACTCGGTCTAATTTTGCTCATTTGTATTGTGATGCTAAATCAAAAATTTCTCGTGAACTTTCAAAGCTACGTAGAGTGTCGGTTATTAACTCTACAGCTATATCGAACTTCAATATGGACCAAAATTCATCCAAAGGTTCATTACGCGTCTCTCGTCTACCGGAGCTCAAATTACCGCGGTTCACTGGTGCCTATATTGACTGGCCGGATTTTTTCGGCATGTTCAATACTGTTGTTGGTGACAATGATGGGATAAGCAAACTTGAGAAGTTCCAGCACCTCCGTTCTTGTCTGGATGGCTCAGCGTTGGATACAATTCGTTCCCTGGAACTCACTGAGTTGAATTATGATAAGGCTATCGAACTATTAGTCTCCCGATTTGATAATAAGCTTTTACATTTTCAGGCACTCATACGGTCTCTTTTCAAGCTTTCAGGTGTGGAGAAGGGTTCGAGCAGTTTACGGTACTTAAGTGATCAGATGAATTCGCATCTGCGCGCTTTGAAATCGATGGCATCCACTCAAGAGATTGCAGATGGCATGCTAATTCACCTGGTAACATCAAAATTGGATCCATACACACAGGAAAAATGGGAAGAAGGATTACAAACAAACAAGCTATTAAGCTGGTCGGATATGGCTACATTCTTGGAAAAAAGATGCAGGATGATGGAGAATATTGAGAATGCTATGGTAATCCAGGCACCTAGCAAACAGGTGGGAAAACCTCAAACTAATAAAATCATGCGTAACACACTCATAACTTCATGTAACACTTCATTATGCATGTTATGTGAATCCAAAGATCACCTCATTTCCAAATGTACCCAATTCCTTAACCTCAGTCCGACTCTGCGTTACAAAGAAGCTAAACGGCTGCACCTTTGTCTTAATTGTCTGCGCAAAGGCCATAGCCTGCAGCAATGTAAAGCAGGAACCTGCAAGTATTGCCATTCAAAGCACAATTCCTTGCTGCATATTGAATCAAATCCAACTGCCTCGACATCACATTCACCTATTCCCATAAATTCGCCAAACCCAATTGCATTAATTTCATCGTCCTCTTCAACATCCACACCTAAAGCTTCAGAAAAAGAAAAGACCGATTATGTGTTGCTTGCTACGGACATTGTATATGTAAAGAATCGCGTTGGTACACTGATCCCATGTAGAGCCCTACTGGACTCATGTTCGCAGCTGAATATCATAACCTCTCGCTTCGTCAACCAACTTTAGCTCGCAACTCGACATTTTAACAGTTCTATCTCAGGGGTCTGTGAATCTTCCGTAGCGTCTGAAAGGGCTGTTGATCTTGTTATTCATTCTCGGGATAACAAGTACAGCACATCACTATCTGCCAGTATAATGCCAACAATCACTGATTACCAGCCGCACTTCGATTTAAATTCTTCAGATTGGAACATACCAAAGAATTTATGCCTAGCTGACCCACTGTTCTATAAGAGCCAACGAATTGACCTGCTTATTGGAGCTGGTCTATTTTATGAACTTCATTGCGTTGGAAACATTCAGTTGGCCAAACATCTGCCTACTCTACAAAAAACCAGACTTGGCTGGATTGCTTGTGGAGCCATTTCAGTTTTGCGTGCCAAAAATTCTGTCTTGGCTATTTCGTCATCCAAACTTGGAATCCAGCACGAAACCGATTCGATACCAGACTTGGTAAAACGGTTTTGGGAAATCGACAGCGATTGTGGATCTTCAGCTGTTCCCACCGATGAAGAAGCCCTTTGTGAGCAGCTTTTCTTAAAATCGTTTTCACGCCTTGCTTGTGGGCAATATTCTGTTCGATTACCCGCAAAATCCAATTTCGACAAGCTTGGAGACTCATACAGCCTTGCTCTTAGACGTTTTAAATCATTGGAATCCAAGCTAGCAAAAAACACAATTTTGAAGTCCCAATACATGGCATTCATTAAGGAATACATTGATTTAAAACACATGTCACTTTCCTCTCGGCAGTCATCGATTCCCCAGTTCTACTTGCCTCATCATTGCGTTCAGAAGCTAAGCAGCACAACCACCAAATTGCGAGTCGTGTTCGATGGATCAGCAAAATCAACTTCTGGCTACTCCTTAAATGACTTGCTTTTTTCAGGGCCCACGATTCAGCCCAAAATTTTCAACACCTTGCTTCGCTTCAGATTCTTCAAGGTAGCATTGTGTGGAGACATCTGTAAGATGTATCGATGTGTGAGGGTTAAGCACCCTGACCAATACCTTCAATGTATATTATGGCGAGACAACCCTAATGAGGCAATCAAGGTTTATACTCTCGATACCGTCACATATGGAACGAAACCTGCTGCCTTCTTAGCAATTCGTGCTATGCACCAACTTTCGTACGACGAGGAAACTGAATTTCCATTGGCAGCAAAAATAATTCGAAGAGACTTCTACGTCGACGATCTAATTTCAGGAGGAGACTCAATTGAAGAGGTATCGAAAATTCGTCAACAAGTCAAGGCCTTGCTGAGAAGAGGACACTTTCCAATTCGAAAATGGTGTTCCAATGAGCTTGCAGCCCTTGATGGAGAACCACAGGAGGATCGTGAGAAAACAATGAGTTTTCACGATGGCACTGATGTTCTGAAAACCTTAGGTCTTCTTTGGGACACCAACTCGGATAATCTCCTCTTCAGCCTTTCCGAAACTATTCAGCAAAAACCTGCTACAAAACGATCCATCTTGTCGACAGTTGCCAAATTCTACGATCCCCTTGGACTAATTGCACCCATTATAACCAGACTGAAAATATTTCTCCAAATCTTATGGAAAGAAAAATGTGACTGGGATGAATCTCTGCCGCAATCGCTGCACTCCTTATGGTTGGAGCACATAAAACAAATATCTTCAGTCAGTCATCTCAAATTTCCAAGGTTCGTTATGCAGCCAAATTCGTCGTTGGAAATCCATGCCTTCTGTGATGCAAGTCTTTCTGCGTATGGCGCCTGCGTTTACGTGCGATCCGAATCGTATGGGATATGCTCGACACATTTGCTTTGTTCCAAATCTAGAGTCTCGCCTTTAAAAACTCTAACGATACCCAAACTGGAATTATGCGCAGCATTGCTACTATCAGAACCTGCTTCTAACATCGCTAAGAATATTTCCTATCCTTGCTCCTTTCACTGTTGGTCTGATTCAACAATTGTACTCTCTTGGATTCGTCAAGCTCCATCAGACTTTAATATTTTCGTATCCAATAGGATTGCCCAGATTCAGGAACGCACAAAGGACATGACTTGGCACCACGTACCCACAAACTTAAATCCAGCTGACATATTGTCCAGAGGATGCACTCCACGCGAGCTTCTGGAATCAAATTTATGGCGAGAAGGACCTACCTTTCTGCGATCGGATGCTTCCTGTTGGCCAGTTCTTGCGACTTCAGTCGTAGAGTTACCCGAGCGTCGTCGCAATATTTTACTTTTGGCAGAAAAACACGACATCACATATGGATGTAAATTTCAAAATTCGTTCGCTAAATTACAAAGGGTCTTTGGATATGTACATAGATTTTTGTTGCTGAGATCCAAAGAACATCGGTATGGGCCTTTAACTGTCGCTGACATTAAAGGCGGTACACATCTCATCGTCAAAATAATACAGCGATCCCAGTTAACTGATGAATATAAATCTTTATCAGCAAAAAGGCAGCTATCACCAAAAAACAAACTATTTTCATTGTGCCCGATGCTTGATCGTGAAGGATTGCTGCGAGTTAGCGGTCGGCTACAAAACTCAATTCTAGATTTTGAAGCAAGACACCCTATGCTACTGCCAAAGGATCATCCTGTGACTCGTGCAATTATAACTCACTTCCATGTCCAATTTCTCCACGCAGGACCCCAGAGTCTTCTATCCGCATTGCGACAACGATTTTGGCCGATTGGAGGCCGAAAGACAGTAGCTGCCACAATACGGAAATGTGTTCGCTGCTTTCGAGTAAAGCCTATTATTTTAGAGACCATCATGGGTCCCCTGCCAGAAAGCCGTGTTCAACCATGTCGACCTTTTACAACGACTGGGATTGATTTTTGTGGACCATTTTATATAAAGCACGAAGTCAGAAACCGGCCACCCTCAAAGTGCTATATCGCCATCTTCGTCTGTTTTTCAACAAAGGCAACACATTTGGAATTGGTGGAGAATTTATCTGCAGCCTCATTTATTGCAGCTTTGAAGCGATTCACTTTCATCAGAGGCAAGCCGAGTACCATATGGTCAGATAATGCAACGAATTTCGTAGGAGCCAAAAATGAACTAAATGAGCTCAGAACACTTTTTCTTGCTGATCCTCAAAATATCGAGCTTCGCAATGCCTTTGTGACAAACAGCATTATTTGGAAATTCATCCCGCCTCGTTCTCCCCACTTTGGTGGACTGTGGGAGGCCGCTGTAAAATCGGCCAAATATCACTTTGTTCGCGTAGTTGGCAAATCAGTCCTATCATTTCATGAGCTTCGAACATTAGTTTGTGAAATATCTGCCATGCTTAATTCACGCCCAATTTGTCCAATTTCAGAAAGCCCAGATGATTTGGAAGTCCTCACCCCTGGACATTTCCTGATTGGCGCACCATTTGCGACGATCGACCAGCCAGATATAACCCACCTCAACATCAATCGCTTGAGTCGATGGCAACTGGTCTCTCAAATGCAGAAAACATTTTGGCGCAAATGGAGCACACCATATTTGTCGACTCTGCAAGAGCGCGGAAAATGGAGAGTTTCGAAACCAAATCTCCTGGTGCACAGCATTGTGTTACTTAAAGATGACGCTCTCCCTCCCTTGCAATGGCGGATCGGAAAGGTCGAGAGCATCATTCCTGGAAGTGATGGCGTCGCCCGAGTTGCAGTTATTCGAACCGCCACTGGTACCACTAGACGTGCAATAGGCAAATTAGCCGCTCTGCCCCTTGAGACCACCAGCGGGGGGAGTATGTCGGGAGCAGATCAAAGCCTCCACAAACAATGCACAACATATACAATAAACACAACATAAATAATGTTCAAACCTAATACCTACCTTAAAAATTCAAATTCAAATATAACGTAAATTCTCCCGCCAATTGTTCTTACTTGCTCATTGTTGCTTATTATCACTAAATCTGTTTTATGCTTATATTCACTCTCTAAAAACTTCTTATGTACACGCATGTAAACGCATTCCTTTTAACTAGTCTTCGCTAAGCTTTCGTTCGCACTAATTGCTAGCCGCTGTCGCGCAATTAATAATTAATTATAAGGCAATAAAATATTGAAAACAAGTGAAGTCCAAAACAACAAACTCTGTTCTCTTAATTTAGTGTTTGGTTTCTTATAAAAGAACAATTTCGCGTCACACCCTTCGCAAATAGAACTAGGTGGCATAAATCAATGCCCTCCTCAAAACAGACAAGTATTAGTGAAAAACTGATCCCGTCCACAAATTTCCAGGTGCTCCACTAGGGGTTGAAGTGCGAGCGAAGCGAGCAATCAGGGGCGAAGCCCCCTAGTTTTTTAAAAGAGCTAGGATAACCAAAGTTGTTCAGTATGTTGACCTATTGATAAGGAAAAGATGGCAGGAAAATGGTTTTCTACGGAGCTCCCCACCCCCCTCTACAATAAATTATAACTTCAGAGCGCTGTACTTCTTGCAGCATTAAGCTGACAGTATTTAATAGTTCCAAATAAATATGCGCAATAAAAATACCTTTCGTTTCACACCAAGATGAGTAAAGTCCAACCATAAACACAGAAGTTACTAGTAAAAGTGATGATAGCCTCCCACCCCACCCCCCTTTTGATCAGTTGGAAGCATTCATTCAATGCTTAATCTCAAATATCTCGCAAACTATACAAGCTAGAGCTAATTGATTTTGTTTTTCAAAATTAGCAAAAATGTAAAAAAAACTTAGCAGGCTTCAGCTGTACAGTGTATTTTAATTTCGGGAAAGCCAGAATTTGGTCCAGGGATAGAAAAGTATTACAGGAAAACTGATCTCATCCCGTTCACAAATTTCCACGCATCCCACTGGGGCTTGGATTGCCAGGGAAGCAAGGCTTTAGCGGTACAGGGTATTTTAACTTCGGGGAAGTTCGAATTTAGTCCAGACATAGAAAACTAATAGAGAAAAACTGATCTCATCCCGTCCACAAATTTCCACGCGCTCCACTGGGGGTTGGAGTGCGAGCGAAGCGAGCAATCAGGCGGCGAAGCCCCCTAGTTTTTTAAAAGAGCTAGGATAACCAAAGTTGTTCAGTATGTGACCTCTTGAAAAGGAAAAGATGGCTGGAAAACGTTTTTAGGCGGAGCTCCCCACCCCCCTCTACAATAAATTATAACTTCAGACCGCTGTACTTCTTGCAGTTCCCTTTTCGTTTCACACCAAGATGAGTAGAGTCGGACCATAAACACAGAAGTTATTAATAAAAGTGATGATTGCCCTGTAGGGAGCGTAGATCAGTATTTTCTATAATTTTTTCCATAAAAAACTATCATATGGTATTTTTGGTTGCGATTCGTGCATAAAATCCCGATTTCTGACAAAAAATACAAAAAATCTGAATTTTTGTTCGATTAGACCTATGGGAGCTATATGATATAGTCATCTGATTTCAATAAAATTTGGTGCTATTAAAAACTTATACTAAAAACTGTCTTGTGCTTAATTTGGTTGCGATTGGTTCATAAAGAACCCATTTTCTGACAAAAAAAAAAAAAAAAACACACACAGAAATCGAATTTTTTGACCGATTAGACCTATGGAAGCTATATGATATAGTCATCCGATTTCAATAAAATTTGGAGTTATTAAAAACGTGTACCAAAAACTGTCTTGTGCTTAACCCTGCTTTGATAACCCTCCTAGGAGGTGCGTAAAAGATAACCATACGTCTTTGAGACGTATCAATGTTTTTCATTATTTTAAAAGCATTTTTATCCATTTATTCACCATTTTTGAACTTACCTTGTTTCTTTATTTATTTCCTTAGAATTTAAAAACATTTACTTAAGAACTTAATTTTATTAAAAAACAAAAAATTAACAAATTTATTTTTCTTAAAAATTAAACCAAAAAAACTAAGTCTTTTAGTTGTTAGTTAGTTTTCCGAGAGCACGACATTATCGAACACATTTGGTCGAGCGTGTCAACTCCACCTTTTGTCTGATTGTAATATAAAATCATGTCTGGTTTTCCGCTACTATCGTCGACTGTGCCTCTTTCATTGCAGGATGAGAGCAGGAATTCCATTTTAGACGGTTTCGGCTTATAAGATAGAAGGGTTAAGGGACCATCATAACAAAACATGCTGGTTCCAACTTCTCGCGGTCGTGAATTTTTCATAAGTTCGGGAATTTCGGGTTTGTTTGATCTTATAGTTCCAATAGGAGTCAATTTGCGTGGTTCTTTAAGCAAGTTCTTGGCCAGTGAAACTGATGTAAACCAATTGTCACAAGTAATATTGCGAGAAGTACCATGTATTGGTTTTGACAATTCTTTAACAAAATATTCGCCCAAAAGGGATGCCGTGATTATTTGTTGCTTTGCCTAGATATGGAATGGCATTAAACATATATTTTGAGGCACTGTCGCAAATCATTACTATTTTTATGCCATACTTATTTGGCTTTTTGGTTAAATGGACATCGACCACGAAAATCCAACAGCTGTTCATCAATTGTTGTATGCGGTCCTGGTGTAAAACTGGTTTTGCATTACTCAATGAACATATCCCAAATCTTCCGGACAGGCATAAATCGATCAGCAGCTTGAAGAGAAGGGCGCAATGATTTGTCGTCCATTCGCAGGCACCGAATTAAAAAATTAAATCTATCGCGATTCATAGTCGAACAATACCTTGTACCACTGAAATTGCTGTTTAATATTTCGTCGGTTGTTAGGTGATCGCCTTTTAGAGCAGCTGTCAAAACTAGTATTCCGACCAAAGCACGGACTTCATGTATATTTGTGTCTCCAAAAGTGGCTTTGGTCATATTGCTTTTCCGATTCAAGCCTATTTCCGCATTTGTCCATGTTACTAGTTCAAGAATTATAGCATCGGTAAAGAACAAGTTGAAACACGAAACTAGTAATTTGCATGCCCTAGTAGGACCTCTGACCTCTTGCCGTTCGAATAATATTTATGGCGGTAACTTTGCCAGAATCTTTTCCTTTTGAGGTACTCCAGCAGTACTTATTTTTGGCTCTTATGTTAGGCGCAGAGAACGTCCGTATACGACTTTTTGAAGACACATGACAATCAGTAGATGTTGTTTGATCGTCTTCAAACAAATTCGAAATTGCACCGGATTGTTCAAGTTCAATTTCAACATGTTCCACGTCGCTCTGAACATCGTCATCAAATACTTCATTTTCTAACTCACTGTTTATATCCGACAATTCTGATTCGTCTGTAACCCCTTGCAAAAGCGCAGCAATTTGTGTATCATCTAAGCATTTCTTTTGATCCATTATACTTTATTTAATTCAAGAAAAAATCAAAAGCAAACTAATAAATATAGATTTACGTGGAGTGTAGAAGTCACACAAAACATAACCATACGTCTCTGAGACATCTCAGAGACGTATGCAATAACCAAAACTCCGAAAACAAAGAACTTAGCAATATTTGATGACCACCACCGACAAGCTGCAGAACACGACTGATCAAAACTAAATAATGAGCGTGCTTAAAAAACACTCTCTCTCGAGAGAGCGAAAAATGTAAAAACCACACGTCTCTCAGACGTAGGTTATCAAACCAGGGTTGGTTGCGGTTGGTTTATAAATAACCCGTTTTCTGAAAAAAAGCACAGAAATCGGTTTTATTTTCCAATTAGCCCTATGGAAACTATAAGATACAGATGTTCAATTTTATTAAAACTTTGTACAGCTACTGGGTATTTTAAAGTTCACATTGTTTCTTAATTTGAATAAAATATCTTTTACAAATAAAGAAATTATGACGTTAAAACGATTTCTGCACTTTCGATCGGCCCTATGGGAGCTAACCTGCAGAACAAATGATTATTAGCAACAAAACAAACAAACACCCTGATCATACTTTAGGTAATTTTGGGGTGTCTCCGAAGTCTCCTTCTCTATGTTACATACATTTGACAAACTTAATATACCCTTGTACTTTGTAAGGTACAGGGTATAAAAATTAGATTTGCAAAATTTGCAAAAATGAATTGATAGCCCCCACCGCACCCCCCTTTTTGATCAGTTGGAAGCATTCATTCATTGCTTAATCTCAAATATCTCGCAAACTATAAAAGCTAGAGCTATCTGATTTTGATTTTCAACATTAGCAAAAATGTAATAAAAAATTTGCAGGCTTCAGCGGTACAGTGTATTTTAATTTCGGGAAAGCCAGAATTTGGTCCAGGGATAGAAAAGTATTACAGGTAAACTGATCTTATCCCGTTCACAAATTTCCACGCATCCCACTGGGGTTGGATTGCCAGGGAAGCAAGGCTTTAGCGGTACAGGGTATTTTAACTTCGGGGAAGTCCGAATTTAGTCCAGGCATAGAAAAGTATTAGAGAAAAACGGATCTCATCCCGTCCACAAATTTCCACGCGCTCCACTGGGGGTTGGAGTGCGAGCGAAGCGAGCAATCAGGCGGCGAAGCCCCCTAGTTTTTTTAAAGAGCTAGGATAACCAAAGTTGTTCAGTATGTGACCTCTTGAAAAGGAAAAGATGGCTGGAAAACGTTTTTAGGCGGAGCTCCCCACCCCCCTCTACAATAAATTATAACTTCAGAGCGCTGTACTTCTTGCAGTTCCAGTTTCGTTTCACACCAAGATGAGTAGAGTCGGACCATAAACACAGAAGTTATTAATAAAAGTGATGATTGCCCTGTAGGGAGCGTAGATCAGTATTTTCTATAATTTTTTCCATAAAAAACTATCATATGGTATTTTTGGTTGCGATTCGTGCATAAAATCCCGATTTCTGACAAACAATACAAAAAATCTGAATTTTTGTTCGATTAGTCCTATGGGAGCTATATGATATAGCCATCTGATTTCAATAAAATTTGGTGCTATTAAAAACTTATACTAAAAACTGTCTTGTGCTTAATTTGGTTGCGATTGGTTCAAAAAAAAAAAAAAAAAACACAGAAATCGGATTTTTTGACCGATTAGACCTATGGAAGCTATATGATATAGTCATCCGATTTCAATAAAATTTGGAGTTATTAAAAACGTGTACCAAAAACTGTCTTGTGCTTAACCCTGCTTTGATAACCCTCCTAGGAGGTGCGTAAAAGATAACCATACGTCTTTGAGACGTCTCAATGTTTTTCACTATTTTAAAAGCATTTTTATCCATTTATTCACCATTTTTGAACTTACCTTGTTTCTTTATTTATTTCCTTAGAATTTAAAAACATTTACTTAAGAACTTAATTTTATTAAAAAACAAAAAATTAACAAATTCATTTTTCTTAAAAATTAAACCAAAAAAACTAAGTCTTTTATTGTTAGTTAGTTTTCCGAGAGCACGACATTATCGAACACATTTGGTCGAGCGTGTCAACTCCACCTTTTGTCTGATTGTAATATAAAATCATGTCTGGTTTTCCGCTACTATCGTCGACTGTGCCTCTTTCATTGCAGGATGAGAGCAGGAATTCCATTTTAGACGGTTTCGGCTTATAAAATAGAAGGGTTAAGGGACCATCATAACAAAACATGCTGGTTCCAACTTCTCGCGATCGTGAATTTTTCATAAGTTCGGGAATTTCGGGTTTGTTTGATCTTATAGTTCCAATAGGAGTCAATTTGTATGGTTCTTTGAGCAAGTTCTTGGCCAGTGAAACTGATGTAAACCAATTGTCACAAGTAATATTGCGAGAAGTACCATGTATTGGTTTTGACAATTCTTTAACAAAATATTTGCCCAAAGGGATGCCATGATTATTTGTTGTTTTGCCTAGATATGGAATGGCATTAAACATATATTTTGAGGCACTGTCCCAAATCATTACTATTTTTATGCCATATTTATTTGGCTTGTTGGGGATGTACATCTTAAATGGACATCGACCACGAAAATCCAACAGTTGTTCATCAAATGTTGTATGCGGTCCTGGTGTAAAACTGGTTTTGCATTGCTCAATGAACATATCCCAAATCTTCCGGACAGGCATAAATCGATCAGCAGCTTGAAGAGAAGGGCGCAATGATTTGTCGTCCATTCGCAGGCACCGAATTAAAAAAATAAATCTATCGCGATTCATAGTCGAACAATACCTTGTACCACTGAAATTGCTGTTAAATATTTCGTCGGTTGTTAGGTGATCGCCTTTTAGAGCAGCTGTCAAAACTAGTATTCCGATCAGAGCACGGACTTCATGTATATTTGTGTCTCCAAAAGTGGCTTTGGTCATATTGCTTTTCCGATTCAAGCCTATTTACGCATTTGTCCATGTTACTAGTTCAAGAATTATAGCATCGGTAAAGAATAAGTTGAAACATGAGAGCGGCTCAACTAGTAATTTGCATGCCCTAGTAGGACCTCTGACCTCTTGCCGTTCGAATACTATTTATGGTGGTAACTTTGCCAGAATCTTTTCCTTTTGAGGTACTCCAGCAGTACTTATTTTTGGCTTTTATGTTAGGCGCAGAGAACGTCCGTATACGACTTTTTAAAGACACATGACAATCAGTAGATGTTGTTTGATCGTCTTCAAACAAATTCGAAATTGCACCGGATTGTTCAAGTTCAATTTCAACATGTTCCACGTCGCTCTGAACATCGTCATCAAATACTTCATTTTCCAACTCACTGTTTATATCCGACAATTCTGATTCGCCTGTAACCTCTTGCAAAAGCGCAGCAATTTGTGTATCATCTAAGCATTTCTTTTGATCCATTTTACTTTATTTAATTCAAGAAAAAACCAAAAGCAAACTAAAAAATATAGATTTACGTGGAGTGTATAAGTCACACACAACATAACCATACGTCTCTGAGACGTCTCAGAGACGTATGCAATAGCCAAAACTCCGAAAACAAAGAACTTAGCACAATTTGATGACCACCACCGACAAGCTGCAGAACACGACTGATCAAAACTAAATATTGAGCGTGCTCAAAAAAAAAACACTCTCTCTCGAGAGAGCGAAAAATGTAAAAACCACACGTCTCTCAGACGTAGGTTATCAAAGCAGGGTTGTTTGCGATTGGTTCATAAATAACCCGTTTTCTGAAAAAAAGCACAGAAATCGGTTTTATTTTCCAATTAGCCCTATGGAAACTATATGATACAGATGTTCAATTTTATTAAAACTTTGTACAGCTACTGGGTATTTTAAAGTTCACATTGTTTCTTAATTTGAATAAAATATCTTTTACAAATAAAGAAATTATGACGTTAAAACGATTTCTGCATTTTCGATCGGCCCTATGGGAGCTAACGTGCAGAACAAATGATTATTAGCAACAAAACAATCAAACACCCTGATCATACTTTAGGTAATTTTGGGGTGTCTCCGAAGTCTCCTTCTCTATGTTACATACATTTGACAAACTTAATATACCCTTCACCACTAAAAAACTCTATTTTATTTTCAACATTAGCAAAAATGTAAAAAACAATTTGCAGGCTTCAGCGGTACATTGTATTTTAATTTCGGGAAAGCCAGAATTTTGTCCAGGGATAGAAAAGTATTACAGGTAAACTGATCTTATCCCGTTCACAAATTTCCACGCATCCCACTGGGGTTGGATTGCCAGGGAAGCAAGGCTTTAGTGGTACAGGGTATTTTAACTTCGGGGAAGTCCGAATTTAGTCTAGTATTAGAGTATTAGTATTAGAGAAAAACGGATCTCATCCCGTCCACAAATTTCCATGCGCTCCACCGGGGGTTGGAGAGCGAGCGAAGCGAGCAATCAGGCGGCGAAGCCCCCTAGTTTTTTTTAAAGAGCTAGGATAACCAAAGTTGTTCAGTATGTGATCTCTTGAAAAGGAAAAGATGGCTGGAAAACGTTTTTAGGCGGAGCTCCCCACCCCCCTCTACAATAAATTATAACTTCAGAGCGCTGTACTTCTTGCAGTTCCAGTTTCGTTTCACACCAAGATGAGTAGAGTCGGACCATAAACGCAGAAGTTATTAATAAAAGTGATGATTGCCTTGTAGGGAGCGTAGATCAGTATTTTCTATATTTTTTTTCCATAAAAAACTATCATATGGTATTTTTGGTTGCGATTCGTGCATAAAATCCCGATTTCTGACAAAAAATACAAAAAATCTGAATTTTTGTTCGATTAGTCCTATGGGAGCTATATGATATAGCCATCTGATTTCAATAAAATTTGGTGCTATTAAAAACTAAAAAACTAAAAACTAAAAACTGTCTTGTGCTTAATTTGGTTGCAATTGGTTCAAAAAAAAAAAAAAAAAAAAAAAAACACAGAAATCGGATTTTTTGACCGATTAGACCTATGGAAGCTATATGATATAGTCATCCGATTTCAATAAAATTTGGAGAGTTGTACCAAAAACTGTCTTGTGCTTAACCCTGCTTTGATAACCCTCCTAGGAGGTGCGTAAAAGATAACCATACGTCTTTGAGACGTCTCAATGTTTTTCACTATTTTAAAAGCATTTTTATCCATTTATTCACCATTTTTGAACTTACCTTGTTTCTTTATTTATTTCCTTAGAATTTAAAAACATTTACTTAAGAACTTAATTTTATTAAAAAACAAAAAATTAACAAATTCATTTTTCTTAAAAATTAAACCAAAAAAACTAAGTCTTTTATTGTTAGTTAGTTTTCCGAGAGCACGACATTATCGAACACATTTGGTCGAGCGTGTCAACTCCACCTTTTGTCTGATTGTAATATAAAATCATGTCTGGTTTTCCGCTACTATCGTCGACTGTGCCTCTTTCATTGCAGGATGAGAGCAGGAGTTCCATTTTAGACGGTTTCGGCTTATAAAATAGAAGGGTTAAGGGACCAACAAAACATGCTGGTTCCAACTTCTCGCGATCGTGAATTTTTCATAAGTTCGGGAATTTCGGGTTTGTTTGATCTTATAGTTCCAATAGGAGTCAATTTGTATGGTTCTTTGAGCAAGTTCTTGGCCAGTGAAACTGATGTAAACCAATTGTCACAAGTAATATTGCGAGAAGTACCAAGTATTGGTTTTGACAATTCTTTAACAAAATATTCGCCCAAAGGGATGCCATGATTATTTGTTGTTTTGCCTAGATATGGAATGGCATTAAACATATATTTTGAGGCACTGTCGCAAATCATTATTATTTTTATGCCATATTTATTTGGCTTGTTGGGGATGTACATCCTAAATGGAAATCGACCACGAAAACCCAACAGCTGTTCATCAATTGTTGTATGCGGTCCTGGTGTATAACTGGTTTTGCATTGCTCAATGAACATATCCCAAATCTTCCGGACAGGCATAAATCGATCAGCAGCTTGAAGAGAAAATTGCTGTTAAATATTTCGCCGGTTGTTAGGTGATTGCCTTTTAGAGCAGCTGTCAAAACTAGTATACCGATCAGAGCACGGACTTCATGTATATTTGTGTCTCCAAAAGTGGCTTTGGTCATATTGCTTTTCCGATTCAAGCCTATTTACGCATTTGTCCATGTTACTAGTTCAAGAATTATAGCATCGGTAAAGAATAAGTTGAAACATGAGAGCGGCTCAACTAGTAATTTGCATGCCCTAGTAGGACCTCTGACCTCTTGCCGTTCGAATACTATTTATGGCGGGAACTTTGCCAGAATCTTTTCCTTTTGAGGTACTCCAGCAGTACTTATTTTTGGCTGTTATGTTAGACGCAGAGAACGTCCGTATACGACTTTTTGAAGACACATGACAATCAGTAGATGTTGTTTGATCGTCTTCAAACAAATTCGAAATTGCACCGGATTGTTCAAGTTCAATTTCAACATGTTCCACGTCGCTCTGAACATCGTCATCAAATACTTCATTTTCCAACTCACTGTTTATATCCGACAATTCTGATTCGCCTGTAACCTCTTGCAAAAGCGCAGCAATTTGTGTATCATCTAAGCATTTCTTTTGATCCATTTTACTTTATTTAATTCAAGAAAAAACCAAAAGCAAACTAAAAAATATAGATTTACGTGGAGTGTATAAGTCACACACAACATAACCATACGTCTCTGAGACGTCTCAGAGACGTATGCAATAGCCAAAACTCCGAAAACAAAGAACTTAGCACAATTTGATGACCACCACCGACAAGCTGCAGAACACGACTGATCAAAACTAAATATTGAGCGTGCTCAAAAAAAAAAACACTCTCTCTCGAGAGAGCGAAAAATGTAAAAACCACACGTCTCTCAGACGTAGGTTATCAAAGCAGGGTTGTTTGCGATTGGTTCATAAATAACCCGTTTTCTGAAAAAAAGCACAGAAATCGGTTTTATTTTCCAATTAGCCCTATGGAAACTATATGATACAGATGTTCAATTTTATTAAAACTTTGTACAGCTACTGGGTATTTTAAAGTTCACATTGTTTCTTAATTTGAATAAAATATGTTTTACAAATAAAGAAATTATGACGTTAAAACGATTTCTGCATTTTCGATCGGCCCTATGGGAGCTAACGTGCAGAACAAATGATTATTAGCAACAAAACAATCAAACACCCTGATCATACTTTAGGTAATTTTGGGGTGTCTCCGAAGTCTCCTTCTCTATGTTACATACATTTGACAAACTTAATATACCCTTAAATTAGCAAAAATGTAAAAAACAATTTGCAGGCTTCAGCGGTACATTGTATTTTAATTTCGGGAAAGCCAGAATTTTGTCCAGGGATAGAAAAGTATTACAGGTAAACTGATCTTATCCCGTTCACAAATTTCCACGCATCCCACTGGGGTTGGATTGCCAGGGAAGCAAGGCTTTAGCGGTACAGGGTATTTTAACTTCGGGGAAGTCCGAATTTAGTCTAGAATTAGAGTATTAGTATTAGAGAAAAACGGATCTCATCCCGTCCACAAATTTCCATGCGCTCCACCGGGGGTTGGAGAGCGAGCGAAGCCTGCAATCAGGGGGCGAAGCCCCCTAGTTTTTTTAAAGAGCTAGGATAACCAAAGTTGTTCAGTATGTGACCTCTTGAAAAGGAAAAGATGGCTGGAAAACGTTTTTAGGCGGAGCTCCCCACCCCCCTCTACAATAAATTATAACTTCAAAGCGCTGTACTTCTTGCAGCTCCAGCTTCGTTTCACACCAAGATGAGTAGAGTCGGACCATAAACACAGAAGTTATTAATAAAAGTGATGATTGCCCTGTAGGGAGCGTAGATCAGTATTTTCTATAATTTTTTCCATAAAAAACTATCATATGGTATTTTTGCTTGCGATTCGTGCATAGAATTCCGATTTCTGACAAAAAATACAAAAAACCTGAATTTTTGTTCGATTAGACCTATGGGAGCTATATGATATAGTCATCTGATTTCAATAAAATTTGGTGCTATTAAAAACTTATACTAAAAACTGCCTTGTACTTAATTTGGTTGCGATTGGTTCATAAATGACCCGTTTTCTGAGGAAAAAAAAAGCATAGAAATCGGATTTTTTGACCGATTAGACCTATGGAAGCTATATGATATAGTCATCCGATTTCAATAAAATTTGGAGTTATTAAAAACTTGTACCATAAACTGTGTTGTGCTTAACCCTGCTTTAATAACCCTCCTAGCAGGTGCGTAAAAGATAACCATACGTCTTTGAGACGTACCAATGTTTTTCATTATTTTAAAAGCATTTTTATCCATTTATTCACCATTTTTGAACTTACCTTGTTTCTGTATTTATTTCCTTAGAATTTAAAAACATTTACTTAAGAACTTAATTTTATTCAAAAACAAAAAATTAACAAATTCATTTTTATTAAAAAATAAACCAAAAAACTAAGTCTTTTTTTTTAAGAAATTTAAAAAAAGTTTGGAAATACTTCCAATTTAAGTAGAAGTTTTGCACAAATCACTTTTGTGTTCGCCGCATATAGGCTTATTGCATTTAACGCACACCATTTTTGACAAGCGCCTTATTTTAGAGGGACAATAAAAACAATATCTCTTTTTTTCGGTTCCGCTTCTTCTCTTTTTTCATTATTGGCGCTATTATCGAACACATTTGGTCGAGCGTGTCAACTCCACCTTTTGTCTGATTGTAATATAAAATCATGTCTGGTTTTCCGCTACTATTGTCGACTGTGCCTCTTTCATTGCAGGATGAGAGCAGGAATACCATTTTAGATTGTTTCGGCTTATAATATAGAAGGGTTAAGGGACTATCAAACAAAACATGCTGGTTCCAACTTCTCGCGATCGTGAATTTTTCATAAGTTCGGGAATTTCGGGTTTGTTTGATCTTATAGTTCCAACAGGAGTCAATTTGTATGGTTCTTTGAGCAAGTTCTTGGCCAGTGAAACTGATGTAAACCAATTGTCACAAGTAATATTGCGAGAAGTAAATCGGATTTTTTGACCGATTAGACCTATGGAAGCTATATGATATAGTCATCCGATTTCAATAAAATTTGGAGTTATTAAAAACTTGTACCATAAACTGTGTTGTGCTTAACCCTGCTTTAATAACCCTCCTAGCAGGTGCGTAAAAGATAACCATACGTCTTTGAGACGTACCAATGTTTTTCATTATTTTAAAAGCATTTTTATCCATTTATTCACCATTTTTGAACTTACCTTGTTTCTGTATTTATTTCCTTAGAATTTAAAAACATTTACTTAAGAACTTAATTTTATTCAAAAACAAAAAATTAACAAATTCATTTTTATTAAAAAATAAACCAAAAAACTAAGTCTTTTTTTTTAAGAAATTTAAAAAAAGTTTGGAAATACTTCCAATTTAAGTAGAAGTTTTGCACAAATCACTTTTGTGTTCGCCGCATATAGGCTTATTGCATTTAACGCACACCATTTTTGACAAGCGCCTTATTTTAGAGGGACAATAAAAACAATATCTCTTTTTTTCGGTTCCGCTATTATCGAACACATTTGGTCGAGCGTGTCAACTCCACCTTTTGTCTGATTGTAATATAAAATCATGTCTGGTTTTCCGCTACTATCGTCGACTGTGCCTCTTTCATTGCAGGATGAGAGCAGGAATACCATTTTAGATTGTTTCGGCTTATAATATAGAAGGGTTAAGGGACTATCAAACAAAACATGCTGGTTCCAACTTCTCGCGATCGTGAATTTTTCATAAGTTCGGGAATTTCGGGTTTGTTTGATCTTATAGTTCCAACAGGAGTCAATTTGTATGGTTCTTTGAGCAAGTTCTTGGCCAGTGAAACTGATGTAAACCAATTGTCACAAGTAATATTGCGAGAAGTACCATGTATTGGTTTTGACAATTCTTTAACAAAATATTTGCCCAAAGGGATGCCATGATTATTTGTTGTTTTGCCTAGATATGGAATGGCATTAAACATATATTTTGAGGCACTGTCACAAATCATTACTATTTTTATGCCATATTTATTTGGCTTGTTGGGGATGTACATCCTAAATGGAAATCGACCACGAAAACCCAACAGCTGTTCATCAATTGTTGTATGCGGTCCTGGTGTATAACTGGTTTTGCATTGCTCAATGAACATATCCCAAATCTTCCGGACAGGCATAAATCGATCAGCAGCTTGAAGAGAAAATTGCTGTTAAATATTTCGCCGGTTGTTAGGTGATTGCCTATTAGAGCAGCTGTCAAAACTAGTATTCCGATCAAAGCATGGACTTCATGTATATTTGTGTCTCCAAAAGTGGCTTTGGTCATATTGCTTTTCCGATTCAAGCCTATTTCCGCATTTGTCCATGTTACTAGTTCAAGAATTATAGCATCGGTAAAGAACATGTTGAAACACAATAGCGGCGCAACTAGTAATTTGCATGCCCTAGTAGGACCTCTGACCTCTTGCCGTTCGAATAATATTTATGGCGGGAACTTTGCCAGAATCTTTTCCTTTTGAGGTACTCCAGCAGTACTTATTTTTGGCTATTATGTTAGGCGCAGAGAACGTCCGTATACGACTTTTTGAAGACACATGACAATCAGTAGATGTTGTTTGATCGTCTTCAAACAAATTCGAAATTGCACTGGATTGTTCAAGTTCAATTTCACCCTGTTCCACGTCACTCTGAACATCGTCATCAAATACTTCATTTTTCAACTGACTGTTTATATCCGACAATTCTGATTCGCCTGTAAACCCTTGCAAAAGCGCAGCAATTTGTGTATCATCTAAGCATTTCTTTTGATCCATTATACTTTATTTAATTCATGAAAAAACCAAAAGCAAACTAAAAAATCCCAACGTTATCTTCGGGGTGCCGAAGTTTACAGACTCTTTTCGAAGTTGTTTCTGCCGTAAATCACATGAACGTCGTTGGTCAGTTAATAGGGCCGACTTCGATTTGTATGACAGCTATACGATATAGTAGTCCGATTTTAATAAAATTTAGCACAAACGCGTATATTTATGTAGAAAACGTGTTAGCCGAGTCAGTTATTCCCTAAACCGATTTAGGTTCGTATAGCAGCTATATGATATAGTAGTCCGATCGTTAGGAAATTTGGTATATATATTAATTACTATAAAGAACATATGCGTGCTAAATTTGAGTAGGATCGGATAATAAATGTGGGAGTTATTGCCTAAACCGATTTAGGTTCGTATGACAGCTATAAGATATAGTGGTCCGATCCGAAGGCTAAATACCAAGTTTCAGCAAAATAGCTTTTAAGACGACGGAGTAAATCGCATAGAAACAGACGGACAGACGGACATGGCTATATCGACTCCTCTAGTGATTCTAAGTATTATAGATGTAACTTTTGTGGGTCTACGATGTTTGATTCTGTGCGTTACAAACATCAGAGCAAAGTGAATAGACTCCTTTTTCTTCGAAAAGAGTCTAAAAATATAGATTTACGTGGAGTGTATAAGTCACACAAAACATAACCATACGTCTCTGAGACGTGTCAGAGACGTATGCAATAACCAAAACTCCGAAAACAAAGAACTTAGCACAATTTGATGACCACCACCGACAAGCTGCAGAACACGACTGATCAAAACTAAATAATGAGCGTGCTCAAAAAACACTCTCTCGAGAGAGAGCGAAAAATGTAAAAACCACACGTCTCTCAGACGTAGGTTATCAAAGCAGGGTTGGTTGCGATTGGTTCATAAATAACCCGTTTTCTGAAAAAAAGCACAGAAATCGGTTTTATTTTGAAATTAGCCCTATGGAGACTATATGATGCAGATGTTCAATTTTATTAAAGCTTTGCACAGCTACTGGGTATTTTAAAGTTTACATTGTTTCTTAATTTGAATAAAATATCTTTTAAAAATAAAGAAATTATGACGTTAAAACGATTTCTGCACTTCCGATCGGCCCTATGGGAGCTATATAGAAGTCAGATCAGATCGAAACTTCACATCCTCATTGATAACATAAAATAACCTATAGCTGCCAATTTTCGTAATAATATGATAACAAACAAAAAAGTTATGGCCTATAAACTTTTTACTTTTTTTGAGGGTGTTGTGCTTTTATGCTTTTTATTCCGAACCTAAATCGGATATCGAAAAAATTTAATATACTTGATCTAACCTGCAGAACAAATGATTATTAGCAACTAACCGGAACTTTCTAGGCCTTACCATCTCTGAGAACGAGGTATTCATACAGACGGACAGACAGACAGACAGACGGACATTGCTAGATCGATTTCTCTAGTCACCCTGATCATACTACAGGTAATTTTGGGGTGGCTCCGACGTCTCCTTCTCTATGTTACATACATTTGACAAACTTAATATACCCTTGTACTTTGTAAGGTACAGGGTATAAAAATTAGATTTGCAAAATTTGCAAAAATGAATTGATAGCCCCCCACCCCACCCTCCTTTTTGAACAGTTGGAAGGATTCATTCATTGCTTAATCTCAAATATTTCGCAAACTATAAAAGCTAAAGCTATTTGATTTTGATTTTCAAAATTAGCAAAAATGTAAAAAAAAACTTTGCATTCTTCAGCGCTACAGTGTATTTTAATTTCGGGAAAGCCATAATTTGGTTCAGGGATAGAAAAGTATTACAGGAAAACTGATCTCATCCCGTTCACAAATTTCCACGCATCCCACTGGGGCTTGGATTGCCAGGGAAGCAAGGCTTTAGCGGTACAGGGTATTTTAACTTCGGAGAAGTCCGAGTTTAGTCCAGGGATAGAAAAGTAATAGAGAAAAACTAATCTCATCCCGTCCACAAATTTCCACGCGCTCCACTGGTGGTTGGATTCTGAGCGATGCGCGCAAACAGGGGGCGAAGCCCCCTAGTTTTTGAAAAGAGCTAGGATAACCAAAGTTGTTCAGTATGTTGACCTCTTGAAAAGGAAAAGATGGCTGGAAAATGTTTTTCGGCGGAGCCCGCCACCCCCATCTGCAATAAATTATAACTTCAGAACGCATGTACTTCTTGCAGCATTCAGCTGACAGTACTTATTAGTTCTGAATAAATATGCGCAATAAAAATACCTTTCGTTTCACACCAAGGTGAGTAAAATTGGTCCATAAACACAGAAGTTATTAGTAAAGGTGATGATAGCCACCCACCCCACTCCCCCTTTTTGATTAGTTGGAAGCATTCATTCATTGCTTAATCTAAAATATCTCGCAAACTATAAAAAAATTGCCAGTACTCCGTCTACTAGCAAGGCTGCGATTGAATCATTGTGCAAAACCAACGCACTGAGAAAAGTAGAAGTAAACACTGCCTCGGAATGCGAAGCCATTGCTGCCGCCCGACTCAAAGCTACACAGGCTCAAAAAAAAAAAACGCAAAAGCACTAAGCCATGCTCTCCTTCCCTTGGTACAAAATGGGTAGCCAACGAAAAAAACTCTTCCAACGTGCTGGACCAATCACTCAGCAATAACCCATTTGCCATCCCAGATGGTGACGCAATGGAGGAGGACAGCCATGAGACACCCACTGTCACTGCTCCAAAAGCCGGTACGAGAAACAAAGCAGACGTCATAACCACCAAGGTAAACAGCTTCATAAAAACACCCCCAAAGCCACCACCAATTGTGTTAACAGGTATTGCCTCTCTAAGCGACCAACAACTTATCTTAAGCTCTGTTATCGACCTTAACAGATTAATTATTAAATGCAGTCACGGCGACACGATTCGCCTACTAACGAGCAACTCCGACGAGTACAGAGCTGTAGTTAGGAAACTAAATGACACCGGACTACAATTCCATAGCTTCCAACTAAAAGAGGAAAAACCTTATCGGATTGTGTTAAGAGGACTACACCACTCCACGGCTAATCGGGATATCGTGTCGCAACTAAAAGATAACGGGCATAGTGCCCTGCATGTACACAAACCAAAAAACAGAAGCACAAAGGAAGCGATGAACATTTTCTTCGTTAACCTTGAACCTTCTGAGGACAACAAAAAGGTACATGACATCACAATGCTATGTCACCAACGCATCCAGATTGAACCCATGCGGAAAACATCTGAAATTGCCCAATGCCATCGCTGCCAGGACTATGGCCACACCGCTAAATACTGCCGGAGAGAGTACACATGCGTAAAGTGCGGACTCTCCCACAAATCCACTGACTGCACAAGATCAGCTGATACACCCGCTACATGCGCACATTGTGCCGGAAACCACCCAGCAAACTACAAAGGGTGCGAGGCCTACCAAGCTTACCTGCGCCGCTCCCGCCCCTCGACATCCAGACCTGCTGGACAAAGGGATAGAAGCTACAACAAAGAACTGGCCCCTAATAATGCGGCGAATTTTCCAAACCTTCAACAACCTCGATTAGCAAGACCTACCCAGAAAACTCAAAGCTCAGCTCTACGCAATGGTTTGACATATGCAGACATCACAAGAGCGCGTGCTGATGAACAGACTCCCCCACATACCCCAGCGCAGCAACGCCTGATGTTCCAACAACAACAACAACAAAGACAACAGCAACCAACCGAAGAACAACCAATAGAACGACTGCAGCGCATGCTAGAACAGCAAAAACAGGAAAATCTTCAGCAGCAACAATTCCTGAATCAACAACTTATTGATTCAAATAGAAAAATGGACCAACTAGTCGCCACTGTGAACAAGCTCACTGAGCTCTTTACTGCCCTCCTCGCAAAATGAATCCCACAAAAATAATCATTTGGAACGCGAACGGTATTCAAGGAAAAATCCGTGAACTAGAGCATTTCATCAAAAAGGAAAATATTGACATCATCCTCCTGTCGGAGACTCATCTAAGCCCTCAAGCAACCTTCAAAATCTACGGATTCTCTTGCCACACATCGTGCTCAAGCTGGCAACCAAGAAGACACAATGGTGATGCAGCAGTACTTGTGAAGCAAGGGATTGCTCACATTCCCTTGGTAACACCCAATTATCAACAGATGGACTTGACACTAGTTAAAGTATCCACAAATATAAGTAAGAATAATTTTGGAGCACTCTACTGATCGCCTAACAAAAAAATAACACACTTTGACTTTGAGATCATGATCTCCACGGTTGGGCGCAAACATTTAATCGGTGGAGATTGGAATGCCAAGCACAGTTTATGGTGCGACCCGAGGATAGACTCCAGGGGATCTGAGCTCACAAAATCTCTGTCTGCTACCGTGTCTCGAGTTCTGGCCACAGGTTCGCCCACCAGGTATCCTATCCAAACTAATGACCGCCCAGCCTGCTTAGACTTTGCCATCTACCAAGGCATCCAGGACAACCAACTGGCAATCGGAGACAACTGGCACCTAGAATAGGACATCTTGCCTTAATCATCACGCTGAACACAGCCGCGATGCAGGAACCCCAGATCCCTCGTCTTATCACCAGGAATACCAATATACCCCTATTCCAACAGAGAATTGCCAGTAGGATCGACCTCAGAATGCCACTACAATCCTGCCAAGAAATCGACCAAACCATAGACTTTCTCACCGACATAGTGCACGCTGCAGCAGCAGACGCAACACCACCACCAGCACCTACCCCAGCTAACCCCTCTGGCCGCCCCTTAAGTCGCGAAGCTCAGTGTCTACTCAATTTAAAAAGAGGACTCAGACGCCGATTTAGCACCACACAGCACCCTTGGGATAAGACAGCCTGGCAAAGAGCAGCTAAGCAACTAAAAGAAGACCTGAGAAGGGAAAAAACTGACTTCTTCGAGCAAAAGCTTAGTAACATGGACTACACAAAGGACAGCAACTACTCCCTATGGAGAGCTACTAAATCAGTAAAAAAGCAGCCATTTTGCCAGACCCTCTTAATAGCAGCAGGCGGGCAATGGTGTACATCTGACACGGAGCAGGCGAATACTTTTGCGACGCACTTGGAAGCAAGGTTTAAGCCTTTTGAGCTGTGCCATGAAATAGAAGCTGAGTCGACGGCTAGATCCCTAGAGACCCCACTGCAACTTGATCTGCCAATCACGCCGATCAGAATAGAAGAGGTCAGTAGACTTATCAGCACGCTACCTAAATACAAGGCTCCAGGACATGACGGAATTTGTCACACTACCCTGAAGGCTCTGCCAATGAGAGCGGTTCTTTTTATTGTATTGATATTCAATGCAATAATAAGGACCCAGTACTTCCCGACCCAGTGGAAGTTGGCTAGAATAACCATGATCCATAAGCCAGGTAAGCCGGAGGACGACCCTGAGTCGTACCGGCCGATCAGTCTACTGCCTTCCTTATCGAAGGTCTGGGAGAGACTGATCGTAGGCCGGCTCACACGGCTCATGGATCGGAGTGGTATCATACCCGACCACCAATTTGGATTTCGGGGGGGTCACGGCACAATTGAGCAGGTCCACAGGGTAGTGAATCACATTCTGGAGGCTTTCGAAAAGAAAGAATACTGCAACGCTGTATTTGTCGACGTGAAGCAGGCCTTCGACAGAGTTTGGCATGTCGGACTATTATCCAAGATAAAGGCCACCTTTCCAGCCCCCTATTTCCTAATGATGCGCTCCTATATAGAGAACCGAAAATTCCAGGTCAAAACAAAAACGGCCTTATCCTCCACCCGGAGTATTAGCGCAGGTGTTCCACAGGGAAGCGTTCTGGGCCCATTGCTGTACTCTGTCTTCACCTATGATATCCCGACAGCAGATGCAGGAAACTTCGAGCACCCCTCGAAAGCCCTGATCGCCACATACGCAGATGACTTGTGCGTGCTATACTCATCGAGATGCAGAGCCGAAGCTGCCGAGGGCATGCAGAGTTACATCTCCCTCCTCGAAGACTGGGCAAAAAGATGGAATATTTGCCTGAACCCTTCCAAGTGTGTCAACGTCTGCTACACCCTGAAGCTTTCGACACCCCCCGCAATCACACTGAACGGAAAAGAGTTACCTATGCAGAATAAAGCTAAGTATCTAGGCATCCTACTAGATAGCAAGTTAACCTTCTCCAATCACATAAGGGACGCAATACTCCGCTGCCGCCTAAAGGCAAGATCACTGCTCTGGATGCTAAATAAAAAAAGCAAATTAGCCCTTAGATGCAAAAGGGCAATATACACCAGCATCATCGCAACTACTTGGCGATACGGCATCCAGATCTGGGGGATGGCCGCAGCAACCAACCAGAATCGTATCCAGACGCACCAGAACAAAACTCTTAGGCTTATCACTGGCTGCGACTGGTATGTTCGCAACACCACGCTTCATCATGACCTCAAGGTGGAAGCCATTAAGGAGCAAATAAATAGGAATACAAGTCGCTACAGTGAACGACTGCTTGCCCATAGGAATCGTCTGGCACGCCCTTTAGCTACCGCAAGGTTGACTAGACGTCTAAAGAGGCGGCACTTCGCAGATTTAATTTAGTTAGTTACGCACAAACAAAAGATACAAAAAATATATGTACATATGTAACAAGAATTAGTGATAACAATAGTAATTAACCAAAACAAACTGTAAATAACTGTAAATAACCTATAAATATCTGTAGCTAGGCGACTATCTTTAAGACAAAAGAAATACTATTGACCAAAATGAAGTCAGATTGATCTCTAAACAAAAAAAATAAAAAAATAAAAAAAAAACAAAAATTGATATTCAATGCAATAATAAGGACCCAGTACTTCCCGACCGAGTGGAAGTTGGCGAGAATATCCATGATCCATAAGCCTGGTAAGCCGGAGGACGACCCTGAGTCGTATCGGCCGATCAGTCTACTGCCTTCCTTATCGAAGGTCTGGGAGAGACTGATCGTAGACCGGCTCACACGGCTCTTGCATCACAGTGGTACCATACCAGACCACCAATTTGGATTTCGGAGGGGACACGGCACAATTGAGCAGGTACACAGGGTAGTGAATCACATTCTAGAGGCTTTCGAGAAGAAAGAATACTGCAACGCTGTATTTGTCGACGTGAAGCAGGCCTTCGACAGAGTCTGGCATGTCGGACTATTATCCAAGATAAAGGCCATCTTTCCAGCCCCCTATTTCCTGATGATGTGCTCCTATATAAAGGACCGCAAATTCCAGGTCAAAACAAAAACGGCCTTATCCTCCACCCGGAGTATTAGCGCAGCTGTTCCACAGGGAAGCGTTCTGGGCCCATTGCTGTACTCTGTCTTCACCTACGATATCCCGATTGGAGATGCAGGAAACTTCGAGTACCCCTCGAAGGCTCTGATCGCCACATACGCAGATGACTTGTGCGTACTATACGCATCGAGATGCAGAGCCGAAGCTGCCGAGGGGATGCAGTCTTACATCTCCCTTCTCGAAGACTGCCTGAACCCTAACAAGTGTGTACACGTCTGCTACACCCTGAAGCTTTCGACACCCCCTGCAATTAGACTGAAGGGAGAGGAGTTGGCTATGCAGAATGAAGCTAAGTACCTAGGCATCTTACTAGATAGCAAGTTGACCTTCTCCAAGCACATATGGGACGCAATACTTCGCTGCCGCCTAAAGTCAAGATCCCTGCACTGGATGCTAAATAAAAAAAGTAAATTAGCCCTTAGGTGCAAAAGGGCAATATATAACAGCATCATCGCACCCACTTGCCGATACGGCATCCAGATCTGGGGGATGGCCGCAACAACTAATAGGAATCGCATACAGACGCACCAGAATAAAACTCTTAGGCTTATAACTGGCTGCGACTGGTATGTTCGCAACAGCACGATTCATCACGACCTCAAGGTAGAAACCATTGAGGAACAGATAAATAGGCATACAAGTCGCTACAACGAACGTCTGATTGCACACAGTAATCGTCTGGCACGCCCTTTGTGGCGCCACTCACTCACCACTCAAGCGCCACTTCTCAGACTTAATTAGATAGTTACAAACAAAACAAAAATATACATACATATATAACAACAACAAGTAATAATACTACAATAGTAATTAAACAAAACCACATATAAACAAATCATCTGTAAATAACCTATTAATCTATAAATCTATAGCTAGGCGATTATATAAAAGAAAAAAGAAATATTGTCGACATAAATGAAGTCAGATTGATCTCTAAATAATAATAATAAAAAAAAAAATATTAAATAATGTGTATAAAATCAATAGGACACCCGAAAAAGCGAGTTTATTTTTATACCCTGTACCTAAAAAGGTACAAGGGTATATTAAGTTTGTCAAATGTATGTAACATAGAGAAGGAGACGTCAGAGACCCCCCAAAGTTACCTAATGTATGATCAGGGTGACTAGAGAAATCGATCTAGCCATGTCCGTCTGTCTGTCTGTCTGTCTGTCTGTCTGTCTTCGTCTGTATGAACACCTCGTTCTCAGAGATGGTAAGGCCTAGAAAGTTCCGGTTTGTTGCTAATAATCATTTGTTCTGCAGGTTAGATCAAGTTTATTATATTTTTTTAATATTCGATTTAGGTTCGGAATAAAAAGTATAAAACCACAACAACCTCAAAAAAAGGAAAAAGTTCATAGGCCATAACTTTTTTGTTTGCTATCATATTATTACGAAAGTTTGCAGTTAGCAGTTCTTATATGTTCTCAATAAGGATGTGAGGTTTCGATCTGATCGGACAACTATATCATATAGCTCCCATAGGGCCGATCGAAAGTGCAAAAATCGTTTTAACGTCATAATTTCTTTATCTTTAAAGATATTTTATTCAAATTAAGAAACAATGTGAACATTAAAATAATCAGTAGCTGTACAAAGTTTTAATAAAATTGGAGATCTACATCATATAGCTTCCATAGGGCTAATCGGTCAAGAAATCCGATTTCTGTGCATTTTGTCAGAAAACGGGTTATTTATGAACCAATCGCAACCAAATTAAGCATAAGACAGTTTTTAATATAAGTTTTTAATAACTCCAAATTTTATTGAAATCGGATGACTATATCATATAGCTTCCATAGGGCTAATCGGTCAAGAAATCCGATTTCTGTGCTTTTTTGTCAGAAAACGGGTTATTTTTGAGCCAATCGCAACCAAATTAAGCACAAGACAGTTTTTGGTATAAGTTTTGAATAGCACAAAATTTTGTTGAAATCAGATGGCTATATCATATAGCTCCCATTGGGCTAATCGGACAAAAACTCCGATTTTTTTTTTTTTTTTTTGTCAGAAATCGGGTTTTTTTATGCACGAATCGCAACCAAAAATACCATATGATAGTTTCTTTTGTAATAACCCAAAAAGCGAAGTTTTAATCTGATCGGACTACCATAATATATAGTTTCCGTATGGCCTCTTGGAAGTGCAAAAATCGTTTTAGCGTCGTAATTTCTTTGGTCTTAAAGATATCTCTGTTAAATTTGGGAATAAGTCGTGCTTTAGAACACCAATCAATTGTGCAAAATTTAATCGAAATCAGATGGTATTTTTATTATTTTGTCTGAAATACTGATTTACGCTCCCTACAGGTACAGGGTATCTCAAACTCGGCTGCGCCCGAGTTTAACGTTCCGAATTTTTTTTGTTGATATGGTATTTTTGGTTGCGATTCGTGCATAAAAACCCGATTTCTGACAAAAAATACAGAAAATCTTAATTTTTGTCCAATTAGCCCTCTGGGAGCTATATGATATAGCCATCTGATTTAAATAAAATTTGGTGCTATTAAAAACTTATACTAAAAAATGTCTTGTGCTTAATTTGGTTGCGATTGGTTCATAAATAACCCATTTTCTTACAAAAAAAGCACAGAAATCGGATTTATTGACCGATTAGCCCTATGGAAATTATATGATGCAGATGTCCAATTATATTAAAACTTTGCACAGCTGCTGGGTATTTTAAAATTCACATTGCTTCTTAATTTAAATAAAATATCTTTAAAAATAAAGAAATTATAACGTTAAAACGATTTCTGCACTTTCGATCGGCCCTATGAGAGCTATATAATATGGTAGTCCAATCAGATCGAAACTTCTCATCCTTATTGAAAACATATTAGAACTTATAACTGCCAGTTTTCGTAATAACATGATAATAAACAAAAAAGTTATGGCCTATAAACTTTTTACTTTTTTGAGGTTGCTGTCTTTTATGCTTTTTATTCCGAACCTAAATTGGATATCGAAAACATTTAATAAACTTGATCTAAACTTTCTAGGCCTTACCATCTCTGAGAACGAGGTGCTCATACCGACGGACAGACAGACAGACAGACACAGGGTATAAAAATTAGATTTACAAAATTTGCAAAAATGCATTAATAGCCCCCCACCCACCCCTTTTATCAATTGGAAGCATTCATTCATTGCTTAATCTCAAATATCTCGCAAACTATACAAGCTAGAGCTATTTGATTTTGATTTTAAAAATTTGCAAAAATGTAAAAAACTTTGCAGGCTTCAGCGGTACAGTGTATTTTAATTTCCGGAAAGCCAGAATTTGGTCCAGGGATAGAAAAGTATTACAGGAGAACTGATCTTATCCCGTTCACAAATTTCCACGGATCCACGGTTTGGATTGCGAGGGAAGCAACGCTTCAGCGGTATAGTGTATTTTAACTTTGGGGAAGCCCGAATTGGATTAAATTAATAGAAAAGTATTAGAGAAAAACTAATCTCATCTCTCAACTAATCTAATCCCATCCACAAATTTCCACGCGCTCTACTACAATCAGGGGGCGAAGCCCCCCTCCCCCAGGAAGTTAATATTTGAATAATCGTAAGTATCTCATTAGTTAATATATGAATAATCGTAAATATCTCTGATACAACAGAGTTGTCAGCGCCGTCAGCGGCCCTGCCGCGATCGATAAACATTTTCAATTTGTGAGCCGACGGGAGCGGACTTAATAAAAATATATCCGCAGGAATTTTAGGTACTGCCTACCACAAAACACAATTGCGGAGCTGTGTTTTAATACGGGTGGTGCTAAAAGCTTCGAAATTCCGCAACATTTCTTAAAATTCTTTAATGGTGAAAAGATGATGTCTCTAAAGACACCTGGATCGAACTACACCTCACAACTGCATTGCCTGTTCCGACGAGGATGATGAAACAATGCCGAGCTGCACCGGCAGCTTATGTATTGTGAGATGTCATGAAAGGTGTACTGCGATCAGGAAAGAAGGAGCCATGTGGTACTGCGAATCATGTATCAATGCGGCTGAATCAGGAAAGGGAAAAGTACAGGACTAAGTGCTCAAAGCTAAGCCAAGCATCGAGGACCAGGGCGTTGTAAAGGATTGGGCAAAAAATAGTAAAGTGTTGTCAATCTCAACGGACAACGAGCGCCTTCGAGCTCAGTTGCAGCTAGTAGAAGAAGAAGAGTACATCTTGCAAAGAAGGCAAACACTACTCTAGAAACGAATGGAATTGCTCGGGTTAATGTTAGAAGGCCAAAACGTGCGGCACGCGCACAACTATAGTAACCACATGTTCGATCCACCAGAAGAGGTGCATGAAAAGCTTTCAGATAAGGCGCCTCGGGCATCCAGCACGTGTGCAATCGCACATGGGACGCAACAAAGATCAGTTCTAGGTGGCTGGGATACGGAATTAGAGAAAAGAATTGCCGATTCACGGAAGTCTAGACGAGGACAGTTTGCGACAGATTGCGAGGTCTCGCAGCACCGAGACAATTCAGAGAGAAATGGACAACTCCTTTCGGCGGAGCATTTGGCAGCAAGAAAAGGCATCGTGGCTGAGCTACCAAAGTTTACTGGAAGGCCGGAGGACTGGGCTCTATTTCTGGCAAGTTTTAATCAATCAACGGATCTGTGCAGGTTCTCTGATGCCGAGAATCTAATGCGGCTGCGACACGCATTGGATGGGCAGGCCAAAAATGCAGTGAAAAGCCTGCTGCTACACGCCGACTGTGTGCCGACGATAATATCAACGCTAAAGATGAGGTTCAGCAGAACGGAATTGATTATAGATGATTTGCTTACTCAAATAAAGGAGTTTGCAACGATAAGGGAGAATAGATTGGAGAATCTCGTGGACTTTGCAGTAGATGTCCGAAACTTATGCGCCACTATGAAAGCCAGTAATATGGACAACTACCTCAACAATCCTGAATTAGAACGGGAGTTGGTTGCGAAGCTACCACGTCTGCTGCAGACCTTTTGGGGCATACATAAAATGAAGCTTGGTGATCATTCACTTGTCGAGTTTAATGAGTGGCTGTTCGAGGTGGCACAGGGTGCCAATACCGTGATGGTTCCCAGTCGATGGCATGGAAATAGAAAACGAGGAGTGGTAAATGCGCACTTCGACAATCCAAAGGCAATGCAGAGCATAGTATGCCACGGTATGTGCCCATAAACTGGAGAGTGTGAAGCGTTTAAAAATAGGTCAGTCAAAAAGCGTCTGGAGATAGTCCGTTGCTTTAAGCTTTGCTGGAGATGTCTAGGACCGCACAAGAAAAGAGATTGTCGGAGTAATAAGCATTGCGGCTTTATGGGCTGCAAAGAGGATCACCACTCACTTATACATCAGCATGGCACGGTTGTAAGGTCCAGTTGCAATGCCCATCAACAATACCAATCGTCCGTATTATTTCGTATGTTGCCAGTCACACTGTACGGCGATAAAAAAGTGGTTGAAACATTCGCATTCATCGACGATGGTTCATCGATCACGCTGATAGAAGAGCACCTCCTACACGAGTTAGGAGTACGAGGAAGTCATCAACCAATCTGCATGCAGTGGACCGCTGGAATGCATCGTACTGAGGAAGAGTCGGTGAAAGCGGACTTACAGATATCCGGGACAGGCACCTCACGAGTCCATGCTTTGCGGAAGCAATGCAAAAGAAATACAAGCATCTGCGCTCACTACCACTGACGATTTATTCGAAAACAGTACCCCGATTACTGATCGGGCTAAACAATTGTGGCCTTGGACGAACATTTAAAATCCACGAAGGCGCTGGGGCTGGTCCTATAGCTGAGAAGAGCAGATTGGGATGGACGGTCAAAGGAGGAGTACCGGTGAATAACAAGATGATGAAGTATCACTCATTTGACATATGTGGCTGCCAAGAGACAGTAGATAACGAAGTTCTACAACTATTAAAGCAACACATCTGGAATGAACAAAGAGATCTAGGCTTCGGTCAGGAGCAAGCATTGCTATCTGAGGAGGACAAACGTGCACAGCAACAACTGGGGGCGAGCACAAAATGCATTGGAGATCGGTTCGAGACCGGACTTCTATGGAGATACAAAGATAATAATCTGCCCGACAGTCTCTTAATTGGATTAAAGAGAGCACATTGCCTGAAGGAGAAATTGAAGCGGCAACCTGACTTGGCAGATGAGAACGAAAATCGACGAATACATAACAAAGGGTTATGTAAAGGTGCTGTCAGAGGCGGAAGCGAACAAGAGGCCTTATTGGTTTTTATCAATTTTCCCGGTAGTAAACCCGAACAAACCTGGTAAGCTGCGCATAGTATGGGATGGCGCAGCAAAAACGTCTGGGTTATCATTAAATGACATGCTGCTGAAAGACCCAGATCAGTTGACACAACTGGTATCAATACTCCGTCGATTTAGAGAAAGACCTGTTGCAGTTGGAGGAGACATTGCCGAAATGTTTCATCAGGTGAGAATATGTGAAACTGATCAGAAGTTTCAACGCTTTATATTCATAGAGCCGATTACACAAGAAGTGGAGAGGTACGCTATGCAAGTTATGACATTCGGAGCCACGTACTCACCAAGCAGTGCCCAATACATAAAAAATCGAAACGCACTGGAGTTTAAAGAGAATCTCCCGAGAGCGATTATGAGCATATTAGAAAGCCATTACGTAGACGATATGCTAGACAGCGTCGACACGGAAGAAGAAGCTATTGAATTGACCCAAGCCGTGCGCTATATACATGAAAAAGGAGGCTTCTGCATTCGAAATTGGGTCTCAAATTCAAAGTCTGTTCTGAAGGCGCTAGGCGTAAAAGGTATGCCAGAGGTGAATCTAGACAACGAAGCAGGGCTGAAGAGCGAAAAGGTACTAGGATTGTGGTGGAACACTGAGGAGGAAACGCTATCCTTTAGAGTGTCAGCAAAGTATGGAAACAGAGAGCTGCTAGATGGACATCGACGGCCCGCGAAGAGAGAACTCCTGAGCATAATCATGTACGACCCCCTAGGACTGCTCTCATTCTTCATCATGTACGTAAAAGTAATTTTCCAAGAAGTCTGGCGATCTGGATGTGACTGGGATATAACAATCGGTGAAACACAATGGGTCAAATGGCAACGATGGATTAAGCTCATCCCAGAAGTAGAAGCAATGCGAATTCCACGATGCTACAACATGACTGGTCCACTAAAAGATGTCAAGGTCGAGATGCATACATTTGTCGATGCCAGTGAGGAGGGCTATGCAGCTGTCAGCTATATTCGTTGGACGAAAGGCACAGAGGTTTTCTGTAGTCTGTTGGGAAGCAAATCTACCGTGAAACAAATGTCTATACCTGTCTATACAGGCAGCGACATTAGGAGCACGGCTGGGACACACCCTTGCTAACACCCACAGCGTTGATTACGAAAAACGTATATACTGGACAGATTCACGCACAGTGTTGTGCTGGCTTCGCTCAGATCACCGCCGTTATCGACAGTTTGTAGCATTCCGCGTGAGTGAAATCACGGACATAACCAAAATAGCTGATTGGTATTGGGTACCCACTTCCGAGAACGTGGCAGATGAGGCCACAAAATGGCAGAAGACACCTGACTTCACTAACACAAGTCGAAGGCTGAACGGGAATTGGCCAAAGGAATCGAGCAGTATAAGTGATACGCCAATAGAGGAGCTAAAGGCACACTTTATAGGAGTGTGCCAGGAAACGGTAAACAAAGGCGAGTGCCAGCTCATAGACGTAGATCGCCATTCTCACATGGCGCCGACTGCTGCGAGTTACAACAACTGTGCTGTGGGCACTCCGGAAATGGAGAAGCAAGACGACAAAGACGGCCGTTGCAATGGCAATGGCAACACAGGAAGATTTTAAGGATGCTGAGAACCTGCTCTGGGCCGTAGCACAAAACTATGCATATGGCAGCGAGGTAGCATCACTAAAGAAATATCGGAGATTGGAACGATCCAGCCCCTTGTATAAGCTGTGTCCATACATAGATGAAAATGGCGTGCTCAGACTGAAGGGGACCTGGTCGTACTACCGAAGAAGAGTAAAATAACCAATCTGATCGTAGAAGATGCCCACACAAGGTTCCACCAAGCGAATCACGAGACAGTAGTGAACGAACTGAGACAGAGATTTTGGATTCCACAACTGAGGGCTGTGCTAGCTAGAATTCGCAAATCATGTCAAAGATGCCGCAATCAAAAAACGATGCCTATGCCTCCCCCTATGGCAATGCTTCCAAAGTTGAGACAGGCTGCATTTCACCGTGCGTTGAGCTACGCAAGGGTGGACTATTTTGGACCGTTGATGGTAACGGTCGGCAGACGATCCGAAAAGAGATATGGCGTTCTATTTACCTGCCTATCGACTAGGGCCATACACCTTGAGGTAGCGTATAGTCTAACTACAGACTCTTGTATTCTTGCAGTTCGAAACTTTATCGCTCGACGGGGTCAGCCCCTTGAACTTTGGAGTGACAACGGCACCAACTTTCAAGGCGCTAATACTGAACCGAAGAAGGTGCTGGTAACCCTAGATGGAGACGCCATGACTAGAGAATTTACTGGCCCAAATATGAAGTGGGCATTCATACCCCCAGCATCGCCACATATGGGAGGGGCATGGGAACGATTAGTGAGGTCCGTGAAGGAAGCTATATGCAGCATTCTTGGCAACATACGACCGTCCGATGAACTATTGAAGAGCGTTCTAATGGAGGCAGAGATGATCGTCAACTCACGTCCCCTCACATACATCCCAATCACCACCGAGAATGAAGAGGCGCTCACACCCAACCATTTTTTGCTGGGCTCATCCAACGGAGGCAAGCCACTGGTACAGCCGGCTCCAGAAGGCATGCTGCTAAAGAAAAGCTGGCGCACTGCCCAGCAGTTAGCCGACGCATTTTGGAGAAGATGGCTGAGAGAATATCTACCTACAATGACCCGCCGCAGCAAATGGTTCACAGATACAAGGCCACTGGAAGTAGATGACATCGTGTATGTATGCGATACAGACAACCCAAGAGCCTGCTGGCCGAAAGGACATATCCTAGAAGTGAGGCTTAGCGAGGACGGGCACGTAAGGAGCGAAACAGTGAAGACCACAGGCGGTATCTATGTCAGACCGGCCACCAAACTAGCTGTTCTGTCGATCGAGGATAACAAGGAGGTAGAACGCGACCGCGATATACCGAAGGGGAGTTTTACGACAGAGTTGGCAGCGCCGTCAGCGGCACCCAGCCTGCCATAGTGTCCAGCCCTCGTAATCGCTCGCAGCCCTGCCGCGATCGATAAACATTCGATAATCAAACAAATAAGCACGCCTTAAGATAACCCTTTTTTAAGTCAAGTCTTTTTTTTCAATTTGTGAGCCGACGGGAGCGGACTTAAAGTAAGATATCATAATATAAGGCTTTATATATTGTTGAATATATCGCCTTAAACAAAAATAACATTCACTTGATTAATCGACATAAATAGTAATCGATTAATTTAGTATTATGCATACATTGAAGTATGGTCACACTCTTGATTTGTTCGTTCTTTTTTCCTGCTGTGCTTGTGGCGTGTGTGCGTTTTTTGAAAAGAGCTCGTAGAGCATCAAATTTAAAATAACTATAATTAAATATAACTGAGTTAAATTGGTGTTTCTTGTAAAACAGTTAATACTTTTATTTCAGTTTTCCAAAAGGTTATGGGCCCAGTCCATGCCTATAGAAAAATTTTATAAATCGTAAAATTAGATTGTGAAATAATTTCCAGGAAACAGTTGTCCGCATACTAGTGTGTGTGTGAATACGAGGAAACATGGAAAAGGCCAAACGTAATATAAAGCCTTTTGACGGCGAAAAGTATTCCGTTTGGAAATTTAGAATTCGCGCAGTGTTTGCAGAATTAAATATATTAAAAGTTATTGATGAAAGTGTGCCTGATGAGGTAGATGATACTTGGAATAAAGCAGAGCGGTGCGCGAAAAGCATTATAGTAGAACATTTAAGTGACGCCTTCTTGAATTTCGCAGAAAACGACATAACGGCTAGGCAAATTCTTAGAAATGTAGACGCCGTGTATTCGCGAAAGAGTTTGGCTTCGCAGTTAGCAGTGCGCAAACGTTTGCTCTCGCTTAAACTGAATGGTGACTGTACATTGTTGAACCATTTTAATATTTTCGACGAACTAATAAGTGAATTATTAGCGTCTGGTGCGAAAATTGACGAAATGGATAAAGTGTCCCATTTGTTATTAACTCTACTCTCGTCATATAACGGTGTGATTACGGCAATTGAAACATTGTCCGAAGATAATTTAACTGTAGCATTTGTAAAGAATAGGCTGCTAGATCAAGAGATAAAAATTAAAAATGACCTTAACGATTCAAGTAGAAAAGTTCTGAAAGCAGTTGTTCAAAAGAATCAGAATATTAAAAGTTCATTTAAAAATAAGGTATTTAAGCAAAAGATTTTTAAAAGTAAACAAAAATCGAATATTATATGTCATTACTGTGGCAAGGCAGGGCACATTAAAAAGGATTGATATCAAATATAAATAAAAAAAATCCCAACGTTATCTTCGGGGTGCCGAAGATTACAGACTCTTTTCGAAGTTGTTTCTGCCGAAAATCACATGAACGGGGTTGGTCAGTTAATAGGGCCGATTTCGATTTGTATGACAGCTATATGATATAGTAGTCCGATTTTAATAAAATTGAGTACAAACGCGTATATTTATGTAGAAAACGTGTTAGACGAGTTTTGAAAAGATCAGTCAATAAATGTGCGAGTTATTCCCTAAACCGATTTAGGTTCGTATGGCAGCTATATGATATAGTAGTCCGATCCTTACGAAATTTGGTATATATATTAATTGCTATAAAAAACATATGCGTGCTTAATTTGAACAGGATCGGATAATAAATGTGGGAGTTATTGCCTAAACCAATTTAGGTTCGTATGACAGCTATATGATATAGTGATCCGATCCAGGCGAAATTTGGCACAATTATCTATCGTTATATAAAAAACACGCATGCCAAATTTGAAAAGAATCGGATAATAAATGTGGAAGTTATTGCCTAAACCGATTTAGGTTCGTATGACAGCTATATGATATAGTGGTCCGATCCGACCGATTCAAACTAGTGTACTACCTAGGTAAAAAAGAAGGCTATATACCAAGTTTCAGCAAAATAGCTTTTAAACTGACGGAGTAAATCTGATATGTACAGACGGACAGACGGACAGACGGACAGACGGACAGACGGACAGACGGACATGGCTATATCGACTCCTCTAGTGATTCTAAGTATTCTAGATGTAACTTTTGTGGGTCTACGATGTTTGGTTCTGTGCGTTACAAACATCAGAGCAAAGTGAATAGACTCCTTTTTCTTCGAAAAGAGTCTAATAAAGAAAATAAAACAGCACAAACCGCAACGTCACAGCATGGTTTCGCGTTTATGGTAAATTCAAAGTTTGTGAATAAAATTGGTTTTATTCTTGATTCCGTATTCTGATTGTGTGGAGTTGGAGCATCCACTTCAAATATCTGTGGCCAAGGAAGGTACATTTATCCTTGCTACTAAACGTGGTATTGTGCGGCTGCACAATGACAATCAGATAACGCTGGAGGATGTCCTTTACTGCAAGGAGGCTGCAGGAAATTTAATATCTGTAAAGCGCCTACAAGAGGCAGAGATGAAAATCGAATTTGATAAAGACGGCGTAAAGATATCAAAAAATGGAGTTGTGGTAGCCGAAAGTTCAGGTATGTTGAACAATATACCGATTATTAAATTTTATGCATATGCAGTGAATGCACAAAATAAAAATAAATATAAATTATGGCATGAGAGGTTTGGGCATATTAGCAGTGGTAAATTGTTAGAAATTAAAAGGAAGAATTTATTTACCGATAATAGTCTACTAAATGGTATTGAGTTGTCTGATGAAATATGTGAGCCCTGTTTAAATGGTAAACAAGTTAGGCTGCCGTTCAAGCAGTGTAAAGATAAAAGTTATGTTAATAGACCCCTTTTCATCATATATTCAGATGTTTGTGGACCGATTTCACCAGCAACTATAAAAGATCAAAATTACTATGTAATTTCTATTGATCAATTTACACATTACTGTGTAAATTATCTTATGAAACAGAAATCAGATGTGTTCAATATGTTTAAAGATTTTGTACCAAAATGTGAAGCACATTTTAATCTAAAGATTGTTAATTTGTATATTGACAATGGCAGGGAATATTTGTCTAATGAGATGCGTGAGTTCTGCGTTCAGAAAGGAATAACATATCATTTAACTGTACCTCATACACCTCAGTTAAATGGTGTATCTGAGCGAATGGTAAGAACCATTACTGAAAAAGCGCGAGCCATGATTAGTGGTTCAAAATTAGAAAAAATGTTCTGGGGTGAAGCAGTGTTAACTGCTACATATTTAATAAATAGAATCCCAAGTAGAGCGCTTGGGGATAGGTCCACAACGCCATACGAGATGTGGCATAACAGAAAACCAAGTCTAAAACACTTAAGAGTATTTGGATCTACTGTTTATGTGCATAATAAAACTAAGAAAGGGAAATTTGACGACGAATCATTCAAGTGTATTCTTATTGGGTATGAACCCAATGGTTATAAATTATGGGATGAAGTTAATAAAAAATTTATCGTTGCAAGAGATGTGGTTGTTGACGAAACCAATATGGTCAATTCTAGAGCTGTATTATATGATAAAAACTTCCTGAATGATAGTAAGGAAAGTGAAAATACAGAATTCCTGAACGAGAGTAAGGAAAGTAAAATAGAATTCCTGAACGAGAGTAAGGAAAGTAAAACAGAGTTTTCTGGAAGTAAGAAAAGAAAGTTGGCCGATGTCCTGAATGAGAGTAAGGCATCAGATTTCCCGAACGAGAGTACGGAATTTGAACAAACTAAAAAGCCTAATGAAATTGGATTTAGTAATAATCCAATTCTAGTCTTGGACGATAGCAAAAATAGTAATGAAATAGCAAACAGAAGAAGTGAAATGTTAAAAGCTAAGCCACAAATATCTTTTAATGAAGATAGCGATAATTTTAATAAATTCATTCTGAACGCACATACAATATTTTATGATGTTCCAAATACATATGATGAAATCAAAGATAGAAGTGATAAAACACTTTGGGACGAAGCCATTAAAATAGAATTAGATGCTCATGAAATAAATAACACTTGGACTATAGTAAAGAAGCCAGAAAACAAAAATATTGTTGATAGTAGATGGGTATTTTCACTCGAGTATAATGAATTAGGAAATCCTGTTAAATACAAAGCAAGATTAGTTGCGAGAGGCTTCACTCAAAAGTTTCAAGTTGATTATGAGGAAACATTTGCACCTGTTGCCAGGATTTCAAGTTTTAGAATTTTATTATCATTTGCAGTTCAATATGATTTGAAAGTTCATCAAATGGACGTCAAAACAGCATTTCTTAATGGTATATTGAACGAAGAAATATATATGCGACTACCTCAAGGTGTACCTTGCAGTGGTGAGAATGTGTGTAAATTAAACAAAGCTATTTACGGGCTCAAACAAGCAGCTAGATGCTGGTTTGAAGTATTTGAGCAAGCGCTAAAAGAATGTGGTTTTGTAAATTCTCCGGTAGATCGATGTATATATATACTTGACAAAGGAGATGTCAAGGAAAGCATATATGTGCTTTTATATGTTGATGATGTAGTTATAGCAACAGGAAACATGAATAGAATGATAAGTTTCAAACAGTACTTAATGAATAAGTTTAAAATGACTGACCTTGATGAAATAAAATATTTTATTGGTATCAGAATAGAAATGTCTGAAGGCAACATTTGTTTAAGTCAGTCAGCTTATGCTAAAAGAGTTTTGAATAAATTTAATATGAATGATTGCAATGCAGTTAGTACCCCATTACCAAGCAAATTAAACTATGAGTCACTTGACTCAGATGAAAACTCTAATGCACCATGTCGCAATCTAATTGGCTGTTTAATGTACATAATGTTATGTACACGTCCTGATTTAGCTACAGCAGTTAATATCTTAAGTAGATATAGCAGCAAGAATAATATAGAACTATGGCAATGCTTAAAAAGAGTTTTGAGATACCTGAAAGGAAGCATTAATATGAAATTGATATATAAGAAAAATGCTCAATATGAAAATATATTAGTAGGCTATGTAGACTCTGATTGGGGTGGAAATGAAATAGACAGAAAAAGTACAACAGGCTATTTATTTAAAATGTTTGATTCAAACATTATTGGCTGGAATACCAAGAGGCAAAATTCAGTTGCAGCTTCGTCTACCGAAGCAGAGTATAAGGCTCTATTTGAAGCTGTGAGAGAAGGTCTTTGGCTAAAGTCCCTTCTGAATAGTGTAAATATAAAGCTTGACAGACCCATTAAAATCTATGAGGATAACCAAGGTTGTATTAGGATAGCAAATAATCCCTCATGTCATAAAAGATCGAAACACATTGATATAAAATACCATTTTGCAAGAGAGCAAGTTGAAAATAATGTTATTCTTATTGAGTATATATCCACAGAAAAGCAACTTACAGATATAATGACAAAGCGTCTTCCGGCAGCAAGATTCACGGAACTCCGAGCTAAGATGGGATTGCAACAAGATGCGGAGGACTGATGACAGATAACTGAAAAGCTGACTATTATATTTCATTGAACTCAAATTTTATTTTCTTATTAATTCTTAAAATTTTTAAGTACTGAAACATTGTTAATCTAAAGTATTCCATGTAATTAAGTTTTTTTTAAATGTTATCTGATCAGGTTTTTCTGGGTTTTCCCTGATCCTCGCAGTAAATGCTGGATAACACATTGTACACTCCCAGTAAGCACACTAGCCACACTAGAATAAGTTTGTAATGAATAAGTTTTTTTTTTTTTATTGTAAAGTTTTAAATGTTGTTTTTGAGGGGGCGTGTTGAATATATCGCCTTTAACAAAAATAACATTCACTTGATTAATCGACATAAATAGTAATCGATTATTTTGTATTATGCGTACATTGAAGTATGGTCACACTCTTGATTTATACGTTCCTTTTTCCTGCTGTGCTTGTGGCGTGTGTGCGTTTTTTGAAAAGAGCTCGTAGAGCATCAAATATAAAATAACTATAATTAAATATAACTGAGTTAAATTGGTGTTTCTTGTAAAACAGTTAATACTTTTATTTCAGTTTTCCAAAATATATTAACAAAAATCCCAACGTTATCTTCGGGGTGCCGAAGATTACAGACTCTTTTCGAAGTTGTTTCTGCCGTAAATCACATGAACGGGGTTGGTCAGTTAAAAGGGCAAATTTCGATTTGTATGACAGCTATATGATATAGTAGTCCGATTTTAATAAAATTCAGCACAAACGCGTATAATTATGTAAAAAACGTGTTTGCTGAGTTTTGAAGAGATCAGTCAATAAATGTGCGAGTTTTGTGCGAGTTTCTCTTAAAACCGATTTAGGTTCGTATGGCAGCTATATGATATAGTGATCCGATCCAGGCGAAATTTGGCACAATTATCTATCGTTATATAAAAAACACGCATGCCAAATTTGAAAAGAATCGGATAATAAATGTGGAAGTTATTGCCTAAACCGATTTAGGTTCGTATGACAGCTATATGATATAGTGGTCCGATCCGACCGATTCAAACTAGTGTACTACCTAGGTAAAAAAGAAGGCTATATACCAAGTTTCAGCAAAATAGCTTTTAAACTGACGGAGTAAATCTGATATGTACAGACGGACAGACGGACAGACGGACAGACGGACAGACGGACATGGCTATATCGACTCCTCTAGTGATTCTAAGTATTCTAGATGTAACTTTTGTGGGTCTACGATGTTTGGTTCTGTGCGTTACAAACATCAGAGCAAAGTGAATAGACTCCTTTTTCTTCGAAAAGAGTCTAATAAAAATATATCAGCAGGAATTTTAGGTACTGCCTACCACAAAACACAATTGCGGAGCTGTGTTTTAATACGGGTGGTGCTAAAAGCTCCGAAACTCCGCAACAATCTCTAAGACTAAAGAAGTAGGATAACCAAAGCTGTTCAGTATGTTGACCTCTTGAAAAGGAAAAGATGGCTGGAAAAAATCCGGAAAGTTAAACTCGGGCACAGTCGTGTTTGGATACATGTACCTCAACAATCCTGAATTAGAACGGGAGTTGGTTGCGAAGCTACCACGTCTGCTGCAGACCTTTTGGGGCATACATAAAATGAAGCTTGGTGATCATTCACTTGTCGAGTTTAATGAGTGGCTGTTCGAGGTGGCACAGGGTGCCAATACCGTGATGGTTCCCAGTCGATGGCATGGAAATAGAAAACGAGGAGTGGTAAATGCGCACTTCGACAATCCAAAGGCAATGCAGAGCATAGTATGCCACGGTATGTGCCCATAAACTGGAGAGTGTGAAGCGTTTAAAAATAGGTCAGTCAAAAAGCGTCTGGAGATAGTCCGTTGCTTTAAGCTTTGCTGGAGATGTCTAGGACCGCACAAGGAAAGAGATTGTCGGAGTAATAAGCATTGCGGCTTTATGGGCTGCAAAGAGGATCACCACTCACTTATACATCAGCATGGCACGGTTGTAAGGTCCAGTTGCAATGCCCATCAACAATACCAATCGTCCGTATTATTTCGTATGTTGCCAGTCACACTGTACGGCGATAAAAAAGTGGTTGAAACATTCGCATTCATCGACGATGGTTCATCGATCACGCTGATAGAAGAGCACCTCCTACACGAGTTAGGAGTACGAGGAAGTCATCAACCAATCTGCATGCAGTGGACCGCTGGAATGCATCGTACTGAGGAAGAGTCGGTGAAAGCGGACTTACAGATATCCGGGACAGGCACCTCACGAGTCCATGCTTTGCGGAAGCAATGCAAAAGAAATACAAGCATCTGCGCTCACTACCACTGACGATTTATTCGAAAACAGTACCCCGATTACTGATCGGGCTAAACAATTGTGGCCTTGGACGAACATTTAAAATCCACGAAGGCGCTGGGGCTGGTCCTATAGCTGAGAAGAGCAGATTGGGATGGACGGTCAAAGGAGGAGTACCGGTGAATAACAAGATGATGAAGTATCACTCATTTGACATATGTGGCTGCCAAGAGACAGTAGATAACGAAGTTCTACAACTATTAAAGCAACACATCTGGAATGAACAAAGAGATCTAGGCTTCGGTCAGGAGCAAGCATTGCTATCTGAGGAGGACAAACGTGCACAGCAACAACTGGGGGCGAGCACAAAATGCATTGGAGATCGGTTCGAGACCGGACTTCTATGGAGATACAAAGATAATAATCTGCCCGACAGTCTCTTAACTGGATTAAAGAGAGCACATTGCCTGAAGGAGAAATTGAAGCGGCAACCTGACTTGGCAGATGAGAACGAAAATCGACGAATACATAACAAAGGGTTATGTAAAGGTGCTGCCAGAGGCGGAAGCGAACAAGAGGCCTTATTGGTTTTTATCAATTTTCCCGGTAGTAAACCCGAACAAACCTGGTAAGCTGCGCATAGTATGGGATGGCGCAGCAAAAACGTCTGGGTTATCATTAAATGACATGCTGCTGAAAGACCCAGATCAGTTGACACAACTGGTATCAATACTCCGTCGATTTAGAGAAAGACCTGTTGCAGTTGGAGGAGACATTGCCGAAATGTTTCATCAGGTGAGAATATGTGAAACTGATCAGAAGTTTCAACGCTTTATATTCATAGAGCCGATTACACAAGAAGTGGAGAGGTACGCTATGCAAGTTATGACATTCGGAGCCACGTACTCACCAAGCAGTGCCCAATACATAAAAAATCGAAACGCACTGGAGTTTAAAGAGAATCTCCCGAGAGCGATTATGAGCATATTAGAAAGCCATTACGTAGACGATATGCTAGACAGCGTCGACACGGAAGAAGAAGCTATTGAATTGACCCAAGCCGTGCGCTATATACATGAAAAAGGAGGCTTCTGCATTCGAAATTGGGTCTCAAATTCAAAGTCTGTTCTGAAGGCGCTAGGCGTAAAAGGTATGCCAGAGGTGAATCTAGACAACGAAGCAGGGCTGAAGAGCGAAAAGGTACTAGGATTGTGGTGGAACACTGAGGAGGAAACGCTATCCTTTAGAGCGTCAGCAAAGTATGGAAACAGAGAGCTGCTAGATGGACATCGACGGCCCGCGAAGAGAGAACTCCTGAGCATAATCATGTACGACCCCCTAGGACTGCTCTCATTCTTCATCATGTACGTAAAAGTAATTTTCCAAGAAGTCTGGCGATCTGGATGTGACTGGGATATAACAATCGGTGAAACACAATGGGTCAAATGGCAACGATGGATTAAGCTCATCCCAGAAGTAGAAGCAATGCGAATTCCACGATGCTACAACATGACTGGTCCACTAAAAGATGTCAAGGTCGAGATGCATACATTTGTCGATGCCAGTGAGGAGGGCTATGCAGCTGTCAGCTATATTCGTTGGACGAAAGGCACAGAGGTTTTCTGTAGTCTGTTGGGAAGCAAATCTACCGTGAAACAAATGTCTATACCTGTCTATACAGGCAGCGACATTAGGAGCACGGCTGGGACACACCCTTGCTAACACCCACAGCGTTGATTACGAAAAACGTATATACTGGACAGATTCACGCACAGTGTTGTGCTGGCTTCGCTCAGATCACCGCCGTTATCGACAGTTTGTAGCATTCCGCGTGAGTGAAATCACGGACCTAACCAAAATAGCTGATTGGTATTGGGTACCCACTTCCGAGAACGTGGCAGATGAGGCCACAAAATGGCAGAAGACACCTGACAAGTCGAAGGCTGAACGGGAATTGGCCAAAGGAATCGAGCAGTATAAGTGATACGCCAATAGAGGAGCTAAAGGCACACTTTATAGGAGTGTGCCAGGAAACGGTAAACAAAGGCGAGTGCCAGCTCATAGACGTAGATCGCCATTCTCACATGGCGCCGACTGCTGCGAGTTACAACAACTGTGCTGTGGGCACTCCGGAAATGGAGAAGCAAGACGACAAAGACGGCCGTTGCAATGGCAATGGCAACACAGGAAGATTTTAAGGATGCTGAGAACCTGCTCTGGGCCGTAGCACAAGACTATGCATATGGCAGCAAGGTAGCATCACTAAAGAAATATCGGAGATTGGAACGATCCAGCCCCTTGTATAAGCTGTGTCCATACATAGATGAAAATGGCGTGCTCAGACTGAAGGGGACCTGGTCGTACTACCGAAGAAGAGTAAAATAACCAATCTGATCGTAGAAGATGCCCACACAAGGTTCCACCAAGCGAATCACGAGACAGTAGTGAACGAACTGAGACAGAGATTTTGGATTCCACAACTGAGGGCTGTGCTAGCTAGAATTCGCAAATCATGTCAAAGATGCCGCAATCAAAAAACGATGCCTATGCCTCCCCCTATGGCAATGCTTCCAAAGTTGAGACAGGCTGCATTTCACCGTGCGTTGAGCTACGCAAGGGTGGACTATTTTGGACCGTTGATGGTAACGGTCGGCAGACGATCCGAAAAGAGATATGGCGTTCTATTTACCTGCCTATCGACTAGGGCCATACACCTTGAGGTAGCGTATAGTCTAACTACAGACTCTTGTATTCTTGCAGTTCGAAACTTTATCGCTCGACGGGGTCAGCCCCTTGAACTTTGGAGTGACAACGGCACCAACTTTCAAGGCGCTAATACTGAACCGAAGAAGGTGCTGGTAACCCTAGATGGAGACGCCATGACTAGAGAATTTACTGGCCCAAATATGAAGTGGGCATTCATACCCCCAGCATCGCCACATATGGGAGGGGCATGGGAACGATTAGTGAGGTCCGTGAAGGAAGCTATATGCAGCATTCTTGGCAACATACGACCGTCCGATGAACTATTGAAGAGCGTTCTAATGGAGGCAGAGATGATCGTCAACTCACGTCCCCTCACATACATCCCAATCACCACCGAGAATGAAGAGGCGCTCACACCCAACCATTTTTTGCTGGGCTCATCCAACGGAGGCAAGCCACTGGTACAGCCGGCTCCAGAAGGCATGCTGCTAAAGAAAAGCTGGCGCACTGCCCAGCAGTTAGCCGACGCATTTTGGAGAAGATGGCTGAGAGAATATCTACCTACAATGACCCGCCGCAGCAAATGGTTCACAGATACAAAGCCACTGGAAGTAGATGACATCGTGTATGTATGCGATACAGACAACCCAAGAGCCTGCTGGCCGAAAGGACATATCCTAGAAGTGAGGCTTAGCGAGGACGGGCACGTAAGGAGCGAAACAGTGAAGACCACAGGCGGTATCTATGTCAGACCGGCCACCAAACTAGCTGTTCTGTCGATCGAGGATAACAAGGAGGTAGAACGCGACCGCGATATACCGAAGGGGAGTTTTACGACAGAGTTGGCAGCGCCGTCAGCGGCACCCAGCCTGCCATAGTGTCCAGCCCTCGTAATCGCTCGCAGCCCTGCCGCGATCGATAAACATTCGATAATCAAACAAATAAGCACGCCTTAAGATAACCCTTTTTTAAGTCAAGTCTTTTTTTTCAATTTGTGAGCCGACGGGAGCGGACTTAAAGTAAGATATCATAATATAAGGCTTTAAATATTGTTGAATATATCGCCTAAAACAAAAATAACATTCACTTGATTAATCGACATAAATAGTAATCGATTAATTTAGTATTATGCATACATTGAAGTATGGTCACACTCTTGATTTGTTCGTTCTTTTTTCCTGCTGTGCTTGTGGCGTGTGTGCGTTTTTTGAAAAGAGCTCGTAGAGCATCAAATTTAAAATAACTATAATTAAATATAACTGAGTTAAATTGGTGTTTCTTGTAAAACAGTTAATACTTTTATTTCAGTTTTCCAAAAGGTTATGGGCCCAGTCCATGCCTATAGAAAAATTTTATAAATCGTAAAATTAGATTGTGAAATAATTTCCAGGAAACAGTTGTCCGCATACTAGTGTGTGTGTGAATACGAGGAAACATGGAAAAGGCCAAACGTAATATAAAGCCTTTTGACGGCGAAAAGTATTCCGTTTGGAAATTTAGAATTCGCGCAGTGTTTGCAGAATTAAATATATTAAAAGTTATTGATGAAAGTGTGCCTGATGAGGTAGATGATACTTGGAATAAAGCAGAGCGGTGCGCGAAAAGCATTATAGTAGAACATTTAAGTGACGCCTTCTTGAATTTCGCAGAAAACGACATAACGGCTAGGCAAATTCTTAGAAATGTAGACGCCGTGTATTCGCGAAAGAGTTTGGCTTCGCAGTTAGCAGTGCGCAAACGTTTGCTCTCGCTTAAACTGAATGGTGACTGTACATTGTTGAACCATTTTAATATTTTCGACGAACTAATAAGTAAATTATTAGCGTCTGGTGCGAAAATTGACGAAATGGATAAAGTGTCCCATTTGTTATTAACTCTACTCTCGTCATATAACGGTGTGATTACGGCAATTGAAACATTGTCCGAAGATAATTTAACTGTAGCATTTGTAAAGAATAGGCTGCTAGATCAAGAGATAAAAATTAAAAATGACCTTAACGATTCAAGTAGAAAAGTTCTGAAAGCAGTTGTTCAAAAGAATCAGAATATTAAAAGTTCATTTAAAAATAAGGTATTTAAGCAAAAGATTTTTAAAAGTAAACAAAAATCGAATATTATATGTCATTACTGTGGCAAGGCAGGGCACATTAAAAAGGATTGATATCAAATATAAATAAAAATAAAGAAAATAAAACAGCACAAACCGCAACGTCACAGCATGGTTTCGCGTTTATGGTAAATTCAAAGTTTGTGAATAAAATTGGTTTTATTCTTGATTCCGTATTCTGATTGTGTGGAGTTGGAGCATCCACTTCAAATATCTGTGGCCAAGGAAGGTACATTTATCCTTGCTACTAAACGTGGTATTGTGCGGCTGCACAATGACAATCAGATAACGCTGGAGGATGTCCTTTACTGCAAGGAGGCTGCAGGAAATTTAATATCTGTAAAGCGCCTACAAGAGGCAGAGATGAAAATCGAATTTGATAAAGACGGCGTAAAGATATCAAAAAATGGAGTTGTGGTAGCCGAAAGTTCAGGTATGTTGAACAATATACCGATTATTAAATTTTATGCATATGCAGTGAATGCACAAAATAAAAATAAATATAAATTATGGCATGAGAGGTTTGGGCATATTAGCAGTGGTAAATTGTTAGAAATTAAAAGGAAGAATTTATTTACCGATAATAGTCTACTAAATGGTATTGAGTTGTCTGATGAAATATGTGAGCCCTGTTTAAATGGTAAACAAGTTAGGCTGCCGTTCAAGCAGTGTAAAGATAAAAGTTATGTTAATAGACCCCTTTTCATCATATATTCAGATGTTTGTGGACCGATTTCACCAGCAACTATAAAAGATCAAAATTACTATGTAATTTCTATTGATCAATTTACACATTACTGTGTAAATTATCTTATGAAACAGAAATCAGATGTGTTCAATATGTTTAAAGATTTTGTACCAAAATGTGAAGCACATTTTAATCTAAAGATTGTTAATTCGTATATTGACAATGGCAGGGAATATTTGTCTAATGAGATGCGTGAGTTCTGCGTTCAGAAAGGAATAACATATCATTTAACTGTACCTCATACACCTCAGTTAAATGGTGTATCTGAGCGAATGGTAAGAACCATTACTGAAAAAGCGCGAGCCATGATTAGTGGTTCAAAATTAGAAAAAATGTTCTGGGGTGAAGCAGTGTTAACTGCTACATATTTAATAAATAGAATCCCAAGTAGAGCGCTTGGGGATAGGTCCACAACGCCATACGAGATGTGGCATAACAGAAAACCAAGTCTAAAACACTTAAGAGTATTTGGATCTACTGTTTATGTGCATAATAAAACTAAGAAAGGGAAATTTGACGACAAATCATTCAAGTGTATTCTTATTGGGTATGAACCCAATGGTTATAAATTATGGGATGAAGTTAATAAAAAATTTATCGTTGCAAGAGATGTGGTTGTTGACGAAACCAATATGGTCAATTCTAGAGCTGTATTATATGATAAAAACTTCCTGAATGATAGTAAGGAAAGTGAAAATACAGAATTCCTGAACGAGAGTAAGGAAAGTAAAATAGAATTCCTGAACGAGAGTAAGGAAAGTAAAACAGAGTTTTCTGGAAGTAAGAAAAGAAAGTTGGCCGATGTCCTGAATGAGAGTAAGGCATCAGATTTCCCGAACGAGAGTACGGAATTTGAACAAACTAAAAAGCCTAATGAAATTGGATTTAGTAATAATCCAATTCTAGTCTTGGACGATAGCAAAAATAGTAATGAAATAGTAAACAGAAGAAGTGAAATGTTAAAAGCTAAGCCACAAATATCTTTTAATGAAGATAGCGATAATTTTAATAAATTCATTCTGAACGCACATACAATATTTTATGATGTTCCAAATACATATGATGAAATCAAAGATAGAAGTGATAAAACACTTTGGGACGAAGCCATTAAAATAGAATTAGATGCTCATGAAATAAATAACACTTGGACTATAGTAAAGAAGCCAGAAAACAAAAATATTGTTGATAGTAGATGGGTATTTTCACTCGAGTATAATGAATTAGGAAATCCTGTTAAATACAAAGCAAGATTAGTTGCGAGAGGCTTCACTCAAAAGTTTCAAGTTGATTATGAGGAAACATTTGCACCTGTTGCCAGGATTTCAAGTTTTAGAATTTTATTATCATTTGCAGTTCAATATGATTTGAAAGTTCATCAAATGGACGTCAAAACAGCATTTCTTAATGGTATATTGAACGAAGAAATATATATGCGACTACCTCAAGGTGTACCTTGCAGTGGTGAGAATGTGTGTAAATTAAACAAAGCTATTTACGGGCTCAAACAAGCAGCTAGATGCTGGTTTGAAGTATTTGAGCAAGCGCTAAAAGAATGTGGTTTTGTAAATTCTCCGGTAGATCGATGTATATTTATACTTGACAAAGGAGATGTCAAGGAAAGCATATATGTGCTTTTATATGTTGATGATGTAGTTATAGCAACAGGAAACATGAATAGAATGATAAGTTTCAAACAGTACTTAATGAATAAGTTTAAAATGACTGACCTTGATGAAATAAAATATTTTATTGGTATCAGAATAGAAATGTCTGAAGGCAACATTTGTTTAAGTCAGTCAGCTTATGCTAAAAGAGTTTTGAATAAATTTAATATGAATGATTGCAATGCAGTTAGTACCCCATTACCAAGCAAATTAAACTATGAGTCACTTGACTCAGATGAAAACTCTAATGCACCATGTCGCAATCTAATTGGCTGTTTAATGTACATAATGTTATGTACACGTCCTGATTTAGCTACAGCAGTTAATATCTTAAGTAGATATAGCAGCAAGAATAATATAGAACTATGGCAATGCTTAAAAAGAGTTTTGAGATACCTGAAAGGAAGCATTAATATGAAATTCATATATAAGAAAAATGCTCAATATGAAAATATATTAGTAGGCTATGTAGACTCTGATTGGGGTGGAAATGAAATAGACAGAAAAAGTACAACAGGCTATTTATTTAAAATGTTTGATTCAAACATTATTGGCTGGAATACCAAGAGGCAAAATTCAGTTGCAGCTTCGTCTACCGAAGCAGAGTATAAGGCTCTATTTGAAGCTGTGAGAGAAGGTCTTTGGCTAAAGTCCCTTCTGAATAGTGTAAATATAAAGCTTGACAGACCCATTAAAATCTATGAGGATAACCAAGGTTGTATTAGGATAGCAAATAATCCCTCATGTCATAAAAGATCGAAACACATTGATATAAAATACCATTTTGCAAGAGAGCAAGTTGAAAATAATGTTATTCTTATTGAGTATATATCCACAGAAAAGCAACTTACAGATATAATGACAAAGCGTCTTCCGGCAGCAAGATTCACGGAACTCCGAGCTAAGATGGGATTGCAACAAGATGCGGAGGACTGATGACAGATAACTGAAAAGCTGACTATTATATTTCAATGAACTCAAATTTTATTTTCTTATTAATTCCTAAAATTTTGAAGTACTGAAACATTGTTAATCTAAAGTATTCCATGTAATTAAGTTTTTTTAAATGTTATCTGATCAGGTTTTTCTGGGTTTTCCCTGATCCTCGCAGTAAATGCTGGATAACACATTGTACACTCCCAGTAAGCACACTAGCCACACTAGAATAAGTTTGTAATGAATAAGTTTTTTTTTTTTTTTTTATTGTAAAGTTTTAAATGTTGTTTTTGAGGGGGCGTGTTGAATATATCGCCTTTAACAAAAATAACATTCACTTGATTAATCGACATAAATAGTAATCGATTATTTTGTATTATGCGTACATTGAAGTATGGTCACACTCTTGATTTATACGTTCCTTTTTCCTGCTGTGCTTGTGGCGTGTGTGCGTTTTTTGAAAAGAGCTCGTAGAGCATCAAATATAAAATAACTATAATTAAATATAACTGAGTTAAATTGGTGTTTCTTGTAAAACAGTTAATACTTTTATTTCAGTTTTCCAAAATATATTAACAATAAAAATATATCAGCAGGAATTTTAGGTACTGCCTACCACAAAACACAATTGCGGAGCTGTGTTTTAATACGGGTGGTGCTAAAAGCTCCGAAACTCCGCAACAATCTCTAAGACTAAAGAAGTAGGATAACCAAAGCTGTTCAGTATGTTGACCTCTTGAAAAGGAAAAGATGGCTGGAAAAAATTCGGAAAGTTAAACTCGGGCACAGTCGTGTTTGGATACATGTACCTGTAGGGAGCGTAAGTCAGTATTTTCTATGACTTTTTTCCATAAAAAACTATCATATTCTTGGTTGCGATTCGTGCATAAAAACCCGATTTCTGACAAAAAATACAAAAATCTGAATTTTTGTCCGATTAGCCCTATGGGAGCTATTTAATATAGCCATCTGATTTCAATAAAATTTTGTGCTATTAAAAACTTATACTAAAAACTGTCTTGTCCTTAATTTGGTTGCGATTGGTTCATAAGTAACCCGTTTTCTGACAAAAAAAAACACACAGAAATCGGATTTTTTGATTGATTAGCCCTATGGAAGCTATATGATATAGTCATCCGATTTCAATAAAATTTGGAGTTATTAAAAACTTCTACTAAAAACTGTCTTGTGCTTAAATTTCTTGCAGTGGGTTCCTAAATAACCTGTTTTGTGACAAAAATAGCACAGAAATCAGTTTTATTGACCGAGTAGGCCTATGAAAACTATATGATGCAGATGTCCAATTTTTTTTTAAACTTTGCACATTGTTTCATAACTTAAATAAAATATCTTTAAAAATAAAGAAATTATGACGTTAAAACGATTTCTGAACTTTGGAGCGACCCTATGGGAGCTATATGATATAGTAGTCCGATCAGATCGAGACTTCACATCCTTATTAAAGACATATAAAAACTGCCAATTTTCCTAATAATATGATTTTTTCTTTTTTTTTTCATTTACATCTGCCCATAGTGCATTTAATTAAATTGTATAGTAACGTTAACAATGAGTAATACATTAAATGTATTTAATAGCAAAGTGTGTCGGAAGTGTGGGGGGTGGGTGGATAAGTGTATTTTGTATTTTCACGGAACTCGTAAGGGTAGAACCAATGGATCAATTCTGTTTAGTCTTCGACGATGGTAGCTGTTATCTAAGAGGTTAATGGCAAGGTGGTTTACGCTTTTGCTTGTTTTGTTGATTTCCTCCACAACTGAAGGAGGACTTAAGTCTCTTCGAATGGTGGAGTTGGGCACATAGGCACTAATGATTTGTCTGATAATTCTGTTTTCGCATCTTTCAAGCCTCTTTATATTTGTTAATGCGGCAGTGCCCTAAAGTTCTATGCCGTATTTCCATCCAGGCTTTAATATTGTTTTGTATAAGAGGAGTTTGGACAGTTTACTTCTTAAGGAAAGTAACCAACTCATCTTTCTGAACTTCTGTGATATCAGCTTATCTTTTCCTTTGATGTGTTCCCTCCAAGTCAATCTTTTGTCTAGAGTTACCCCTATATATTTGGCAGACTCAGACTGTGGTATAATGGCTCCATTAATGGACACTGGCAGGGAGATTCCGGGTCTGCGAGTAAAAACTTAGTGCTTTGATTTTTCAGCATTAATGACGATATTCCATCTCTTTAGCCACGGTTGCATATTATTCAATGTCTCCTGCAGTCCCTGCGCTGCCTCAGTATGAGTCTCGGCTGTGAACAAGAATGCTGTGTCATCAGCGTATGTCCATGTGATATTGTGTTGGCCAGCTGGGAGCGGCATATCAGATGTATACGCAGAGTATAGTATAGGGGCCAATACGCTACCCTGTGGTAGTCCAGCATAAATTGACTCAGAATTGGAACTTATAGGACTTTAGGAACAGGTTGTATGGCGTTGGTAATATTTTGAGGAGGGCATTGATTTATGCCACCTAGTTCACGTTGCGAAGGGTGTGACGCGAAATTGTTCTTTATAAAACCACTAAATTAAGGGGACAGAATTTGTTGTTTTGGAATTCACTTGTTTTCAATATTTTATTGGTTTATAATTAATTATTAATTGCGCGACAGCGGCTAGCGATTAGTGCGAACGAAAGCTTAGCGAAGACTAGTTAAAAGGAATGCGTTTACATGCGTGTACATAAGAAGTTTTACAGAGTGAATATTAGCATAAAACAGATTTAGTGATAATAAGCAACAATGAGCAAGTAAGAACAATTGGCGGGAGAATTTACGTTATATTTGAATTTGATATTTGAATTTGAATTTTTAAAATAGGTATTAGGTTTGAACATTATTTATGTTGTGTTTATTGTATATGTTGTTGCATTGTTTGTGGAGGCTTTGATCTGCTCCCGACATACTCCCCCCGCTGGAAGAGGCAGGCTGACAGCTGATGTGGTCTCAAGGGGCAGAGTGGCTAATTTGCCTATTCCACGTCTAGTGGTACCAGTGGCGGTTCGAATAACTGCAACTCGGGCGACGCCATCACTTCCAGGAATGAAGCTCTCGACCTTTCCGATCCGCCATTGCAAGGGAGGGAGAGCGTCATCTTTAAGTAACACAATGCTGTGCACCAGGAGATTTGGTTTCGAAACTCTCCATTTTCCGCGCTCTTGCAGCGTCGACAAATATGCTGTGCTCCATTTGCGCCAAAATGTTTGCTGCATTTGACAGACCGGTTGCCATCGACTTAAGCGATTGATGTGGAGGTGGGTTATATCTGGGTGGTCGATCCTCGCAAATGGTGCACCAATCAGGAAATGTCCAGGGGTGAGGACTTCCAAATCATCTGGGCTTTCTGAAATTGGACAAATTGAGCGTGAATTAAGCATGGCAGATATTTCACAAACTAATGTTCGAAGCTCATGAAATGATAGGACTGATTTGCCAACTACGCGAACAAAGTGATATTTGGCCGATTTTACAGCGGCCTCCCACAGTCCACCAAAGTGGGGAGAACGAGGCGGGATGAATTTCCAAATGATGCTGTTTGTCACAAAGGCATTGCGAAGCTCGATATTTTGAGGATCAGCAAGAAAAAGTGTTCTGAGCTCATTTAGTTCATTTTTGGCACCTACGACATTCGTTGCATTATCTGACCAAATGGTACTCGGCTTGCCTGTGATGCTAATGAATCGCTTCAAAGCTGCAATAAATGAGGCTGCAGATAAATTCTCCTCCAATTCCAAATGTGTTGCCTTTGTTGAAAAACAGACGAAGATGGCGATATAGCACTTTGAGGGTGGCCGGTTTCTGACTTCGTGCTTTATATAAAATGGTCCACAAAAATCAACCCCAGTCGTTGTAAAAGGTCGACATGGTTGAACACGGCTTTCTGGCAGCGGACCCATGATGGTCTCTAAAATAATAGGCTTTACTCGAAAGCAACGAACACATTTCCGTATTTTGGCAGCTACTGTCTTTCGGCCTCCAATCGGCCAAAATCGTTGTCGCAATGCGGATAGAAGACTCTGGGGTCCTGCGTGGAGAAATTGGACATGGAAGTGAGTTATAATTGCACGAGTCACAGGATGATCCTTTGGCAATAGCATAGGATGTCTTGCTTCAAAATCTAGAATTGAGTTTTGTAGCCGACCGCTAACTCGCAGCAATTCTTCACGATCAAGCATCGGACACAATGAAAATAGTTAGTTTCTTGGTGATGCCTTTTTGCTGATAAAGTTTTATATTCATCAATTAACTGGGATCGCTGTATGATTTTGACGATGAGATGTGTACCGTCTTTGATGTCAGCGACAGTTAAAGGCCCATACCGATGTTCTTTGGATCTCAGCAACAAAAATCTATGTACATATCCAAAGACCCTTTGTAATTTGGCGAACGAATTTTGAAATTTACATCCATATGTGATGTCGTGTTTTTCTGCCAAAAGTAAAATATTGCGACGACGCTCGGGTAACTCTACGACTGAAGTCGCAAGAACTGGCCAACAGGAAGCATCCGATCGCAGAAAGGTAGGTCCTTCTCGCCATAAATTTGATTCCAGAAGCTCGCGTGGAGTGCATCCTCTGGACAATATGTCAGCTGGATTTAAGTTTGTGGGTACGTGGTGCCAAGTCATGTCCTTTGTGCGTTCCTGAATCTGGGCAATCCTATTGGATACGAAAATATTAAAGTCTGATGGAGCTTGACAAATCCAAGAGAGTACAATTGTTGAATCAGACCAACAGTGAAAGGAGCAAGGATAGGAAATATTCTTAGCGATGTTAGAAGCAGGTTCTGATAGTAGCAATGCTGCGCATAATTCCAGTTTGGGTATCGTTAGAGTTTTTAAAGGCGAGACTCTAGATTTGGAACAAAGCAAATGTGTCGAGCATATCCCATACGATTCGGATCGCACGTAAACGCAGGCGCTATACGCAGAAAGACTTGCATCACAGAAGGCATGGATTTCCAACGACGAATTTGGCTGCATAACGAACCTTGGAAATTTGAGATGACTGACTGAAGATATTTGTTTTATGTGCTCCAACCATAAGGAGTGCAGCGATTGCGGCAGAGATTCATCCCAGTCACATTTTTCTTTCCATAAGATTTGGAGAAATATTTTCAGTCTGGTTATAATGGATCCCCTCGGACTAGATCATAGAATTTGGCAACTATCGACAAGATGGATCGTTTTGTAGCAGGTTTTTGCTGAATAGTTTCGGAAAAGCTGAAGAGGAGATTATCCGAGTTGGTGTCCCAAAGAAGACCTAAGGTTTTCAGAACATCAGTGCCATCGCGAAAACTCATTGTTTTCTCACGATCCTCCTGTGGTTCTCCATTAAGGGCTGCAAGCGCATTGGAACACCATTTTCGAATTGGAAAGTGTCCTCTTCTCAGCAAGGCCTTGACTTGCTGACGAATTTTCGATACCTCTTCAATTGAGTCTCCTCCTGAAATTAGATCGTCGACGTAGAAGTCTCTTCGAATTATTTTTGCTGCCAATGGAAATTCAGATTCCTTGTCGTACGAAAGTTGGTGCGTAGCACGAATTGCCAAGAAGGCAGCAGGTTTCGTTCCATATGTGACGGTATCGAGAGTATAAACCTTGATTGCCTCATTAGGGTTGTCTCGCCATAGTATACATTGAAGGTAGGTAGGAAGGGTGCTTGACCCTCACACATCAATACATATGTCTCCACACAATGCTACCTTGAAGAATCTAAAGCGAAGCAAGGTGTTAAAAATTTTGGGCTGAATCGTGGGCCCTGAAAAAAGCAGGTCATTCAAGGAGTACCCAGAAGTTGATTTTGCTGATCCATCGAACACGACTCGCAATTTGGTGGTTGTGCTGCTTAGCTTCTGAACGCAATGATGAGGCAAGTAGAACTGGGGAACCGATGACTGCCGAGAGGAAAGTGACATGTGCTTTAAGTCAATGTATTCCTTAATAAATGCCATGTATTGGGACTTCAAAATTGTGTTTTTTGCTAGCTTGGATTCCAATGATTTAAAACGTCTAAGAGCAAGGCTGTATGAGTCTCCAAGCTTGTCGAAATTAGATTTTGCGGGTAATCGAACAGAATATTGCCCACAAGCAAGGCGTGAAAATGATTTTAAGAAAAGGTGCTCACAAAGGGCTTCTTCATCGGTGGGAACAGCTGAAGATCCACAATCGCTGTCGATTTCCCAAAACCGTTTTACCAAGTCTGGTATCGAATCGGTTTCGTGCTGGATTCCAAGTTTGGATGACGAAATAGCCAAGACAGAATTTTTGGCACGCGAAAGTGAAATGCCTCCACAAGCAATCCAGCCAAGTCTGGTTTTTTGTAGAGTAGGCAAATGTTTGGCCAACTGAATATTTCCAACGCAATGAAGTTCATAAAATAGACCAGCTCCAATAAGCAGGTCAATTCGTTGGCTCTTATAGAATAATGGGTCAGCTAGGCATAAATTCTTTGGTATGTTCCAATCTGAAGAATTTAAATCGAAATGCGGCTGGTAATCAGTGATTGTTGGCATTATACTGGCAGATAGTGATGTGCTGTACTTGTTATCCCGAAAATGAATAACAAGATCAACAGCCCTTTCAGACGCTACGGAAGATTCACAGACCCCTGAGATAGAACTGTTAAAATGTCGAGTCGCGAGCTGAAGTTGGTTGACGAAGCGAGAGGTTATGATATTCAGCTGCGAACATGAGTTCAGTAGGGCTCTACATGGGATCAGTGTACCAACGCCATTCTTTACAATGGCCGTAGCAAGCAACACATAATCGGTCTTTTCTTTTTCTGGAGCTTTAGGTGTGGATGTTGGAGAGGACGATGAAATTAATGCAATTGAGTTTGGCAAGTTTATGGGGATAAGTGAATGTGATGTCGAGCCAGTCGGATTCGATTCAATATGCAGCAACGAGTTGTGCTTTGAATGGCAATACTTGCAGGTTCCTGCTTTACATTGCTGTAGGCTATGGCCTTTGCGCAGGCAATTAAGACAAAGGTCCAGCCGTTTAGCTTCTTTGTAACGCAAAGTCGGACTGAGGTTAAGGAATTGGGTACATTTGGAAATGAGGTGATCTTTGGATTCACATAACATGCATAATGAAGTGTTACATGAAGTTATGAGTGTGTTACGCATGATTTTATTAGTTTGAGGTTTTCCCACCTGTTTGCTAGGTGTCTGGATTACCATAGCATTCTCAATATTCTCCATCATCCTGCATCTTTTTTCCAAGAATGTAGCCATATCCGTCCAGCTTAATAGCTTGTTTGTTTGTAATCCTTCTTCCCATTTTTCCTGTGTGTATGGATCCAATTTTGATGTTACCAGGTGAATCAGCATGCCATCTGCAATCTCTTGAGTGGATGCCATAGATTTCAAAGCGCGCAGATGCGAATTCATCTGATCGCTTAAATAACGCAAACTGCTCGAACCCTTCTCCACACCTGAAAGCTTGAAAAGGGACCGTATGTGTGCCTGAAAAAGTAAAAGCTTATTATCAAATCGGGATACTAATAGATCGATAGCCTTATCGTAATTCAACTCAGTTAGTTCCAGGGAACGAATTGTATCCAACGCTGCGCCATCCAGACAAGAACGGAGGTGCTGGAACTTCTCAAGTTTGCTTATCCCATCATTGTCACCAACAACAGTATTGAACATGCCGAAAAAATCGGGCCAGTCAATATAGGCGCCACTGAACCGCGGTAGTTTCAGCTCTGGTAGTCGAGAAACGCGTGATGAACCTTTGGATGAATTTTGGTCCATATTGAAGTTCGATATAGCTGTAGAGTTAATAACCGACACTCTACGTAGCTTTGAAAGTTCACGAGAAATTTTTGATTTAGCATCACAATACAAATGAGCAAAATTAGACCGAGTGTCACTAGCCAATTCAAGCAAATTTAATTTTTCGACAACTGTTTGTGCTTTATCAAAATTGGCGTTCATTTGCTCTATAAGTTCAAGACGCACTTCGAAGTCGGCTTCATCAAAATTGGCCACCCCGTCTGTGCCAAGAAATGTATTTAAAGCAACTAGTTGGCGATTTATGGAATCAACTTTTGCTTGTTGAAAATCCATATCACTCAAATCCGACGCGGGTCGCACGGTAGGGGAAAAATTTTCAGCCATAATGATTTTTTATTTCTATTAAAGAGTATTTAAAAGTCACTATCACAGTCACTGCGAGTTGCGTTTTCAACTGTACTCAAGTACCGAAATTAGAAAACCGAAAGAACCGTAACCGTTCAATGACCGCTAAAATGTCTTATGTATTTAAAACGTATGTACCAAAACAACAACAACTCTGCCTTTATATACAAGAAAGCGCGGTTAAATTTGCAACTGTTCGTCGACCTTTCCACCGAATTATGAAAGGTAACTGTGCAAATATATTTGTTTTTAATTTTGCCGAATTGCAAATTAAATGATCAATTGTATTTAGTTATTTTCTAAAACACTTTCACAATCACGTCGGGGTCACCAAATGTTTTGAGGAGGGCATTGATTTATGCCACCTAGTTCACGTTGCGAAGGGTGTGACGCGAAATTTTTCTTTATAAAAAAACCAAACACTAAATTAAGAGGACAGAATTTGTTGTTTTGGACTTCACTTGTTTTCAATATTTTATTGGTTTATAATTAATTATTAATTGCGCGACAGCGGCTAGCGATTAGTGCGAACGAAAGCTTAGCGAAGACTAGTTAAAAGGAATGCGTTTACATGCGTGTACATAAGAAGTTTTACAGAGTGAATATTAGCATAAAACAGATTTAGTGATAATAAGCAACAATGAGTGAGTAAGAACAATTGGCGGGAGAATTTACGTTATATTTGGATTTGATATTTGAATTTGAATTTTTAAGATAGGTATTAGGTTTTAACATTATTTATGTTGTGTTTATTGTATATGTTGTTGGATTGTTTGTAGAGGCTTTGATCTGCTCCCGACAGGTAACTTTGATCTTAGGTTGTAAAGTAATCCATGTTGCCGAACTCTATCGAAGGCTTGGCGACCATCGAGAAATACTGCTCCACAGTACTTTCGGTTTTCGAAGGAGTTAATTATGTGATTAGCTACTTTCTGGACTTGCTGAATTGCTCCGTGACCTTGCCTGAAGCCAAATTGGTGGTCTGGTATAATGTGATTCTCCTCCAGTATGGGTAGCAATTTCTTTAGGAATAGTCTCTCAAGGATTTTGGAAAGGATGGCAAGAAGACTGATTGGTCTGTAAGATGCAATATCCGATTCCGGTTTATTTGGTTTCGAAATAATGATTTGAGCACATTTCCACTGAGATGGAAAGTGACCAAGTCTAAAGCATTCATTCATTATAGTTTTTTTGTTATGAATACAACTTGGTGGAAGTTGTTTCAAAAAAGTTCCATCCACGCAATCGTATCTAGGTGGCTTAGGTACTTTTAGGTAATCAATTTCTTTTTATATCTCTTCAGAATGTATTTGAGATTAGGGCAGGTCCATTGGACAGGGTATGTCAAGGAATTTTATTGTTTCCTCAAGCTCTGCTGGGCTGCATAAGTCAAACGGTTGAAAATAGGATTTCAAGTGCTCTGTAAAAGCATTGACTTCTTCTTGGCTGGAACGACACCATATCCCGGTAGCTGTTTTCACCGGTGCTACCCTCCTTGTAGGTCTCTTGAGGCTCCACCTCAAGAGATTGAGTTCCAGGGATTTGCTTTTCAAATCTAATTACATCTGTTTCAGGTTCTTACAAGGCCTGTTGTATGCCGTCTTATCGCCCCGACTTCTACTGAGCTGTCAGACTCTTCTTAGCCTTCTCCTCTCCGTTATCATAACAGTAAGTTCAGTCGACCAGAGGTGGCTGTTTGTTTTCTTTGAATATTTTATCAATTTCAATTATTCTATTTTCGTTTAATAGGAACGCATTTATTACATTTAACTTAGCCCATTGAATGGCGTACTTAACATTTATGATTTCTTCTTTGACAAGCCTGATTTGATTTTGCAAGTTAAAAAGTTATTTCTGTGTTAACATAGCTTTTCTGATAGAGTTTGATAGAGAATTAAAAATATTTAATTATCTGATTTAGTCTTTCTTGTAATTGATTGGTTATTAAAATTTGTTTGTTGCTATTGTTAATTAAATTGTTCATATTATCTTGGAGTAAAATTAAGTCCTCGTGGTCTGGAGTACCGGCAATGTACTTCCATGCAGTTCCTATTACATTGATTGCTCTAGTCTTTCTATTATGTAGTGCAGGGGACAATGTTTGAAGAATAAAGAATGTTTGAACCAATTAGTGACTTAAAGTGTGGTAATTGTTTGAATGTTTTAGTTCGTTATCTACGTATGAAGCTAAGGTATTTAAAGTGTTTGTAATGTGGTTTATATCTATAACATGAATTATTCTTGTGGTGGATGTTTGAAGTTTTCCTAATTCTTTCTTTATTACTGCAGTCTGTACGTCGGTATAGTTGGGAATGTCTAGAAGTCCATGTGCTAATGATATGGTGCATAGCATTAATTCTCTAAAAAATATAATAATTTTAATTATTTCGGATGCCACTTTTATGTATTTTCTTTACTGATTACGTTACAACTGTAGTATTCTTGTTTTCTTTAACTATTTCTTTTTTATATCTTGCTGATAATTTTGAACCAAGTCTTAACATAAATATCTTCAACTACGTTATAATTTTTTAATGCGGTACGTTTCTGGTTATGGTATTCGATGTCTTTTTTCTGTTTGTCTATTAGTCTGTCTATTTTGGTAAGGTTGGTTTGTTCGTAAGCTTCGGATTGATACTGTTCTACCAAAGAACAACCAAGTGGCCTTCTCTTTGTTACGAATGTCGAATGGAATCTTTCGACCTGACCGTTTACCTTGCTTTTGTGAGGTGTTGCTTGAAAAATTGAGTTGGTCTTTGAGCATAAAAATTATAGAATGTGATTTTAAAGATTCTTCGTTGTCCATGACAACATATTTGGGGACACCATAGTAGAAAATAATCTCTCTGTTGGTAATTGCTGCGCCTTGACGGAGCTTCAAACTGCCTTAAAATATGATGCGGCCTGCGGTGATTATTCCGACCGAGGCGGCGTCGAGGGTCCCCTTAGCTGCTCCAGATAAAGACCCGACCGAAAATAAACAATTCCGTTCTTTATTTTGACAATATGTTAAATTTGCAATAAAATCTGCACAGAAGGTGATGAAGGTTTGCCGAACTCAAATAGCAGACTAAAAAACTAAGCAAATTCGTTTTGGAGGTACAAGGTATATTAAGATTGAGAGAAACAAAGGTAAATCAGAATTAGAAAAAGAAGTGTAAAATAACGCAAAGTATACAGATCGACAATTGTCGCATTATTTATTCCGCTTTGTGCGATGTCCGCCGTTTCTGTTGTCGCTTTAAGTGATTAACCTTTTTAAAATCAGCTGTTAACCCAACATTCTCCCCTCTTTGATGATCTCCAGAGTCATCAAACTCAAACCATGCGTAGATAAGGGAAGCCCAAATTTTCCTGTTTTACAAGAATCAAGGCTGAAAGTATATAAGTACAATTTAACATAAACACTATGTGGTTAAGCTGCCGCAAGACCAAATTTCTTTTTTCACTATTCATTTTTAGTGAAACAACTCTAACTAATCCATCGGAACCTGTATGTGTTTCTATGACTCGACCAAGAGGCCACTTGTTAGTGGGGAACCGCTCATCCTTTATTATGACTACATCGCCGACTTGCAAATTTTGCACAGCTTCCAGACATTTTGGCCTACGTTGTAATCGAGACAAATATTCTGAGCTCCATCATTTCCAAAATTGTTGTACCAAAAACTGACAATTTTTTCAGCGATTCACCAAGCTTATATTATTTAACTCTGGGGTAGGCAGTGCTATTAACGCATCTCCAATCAAGAAGTGTCCAGGCGTCAAGACCATCAAGTCTTCAGTGTCATTAGACATAGGACACAAAGGTCTGGAGTTTAAACATGACTCTATTTGAGCTAACACAGTTGACAATTCTTCAAATGTCAGCACTCGTTCGCCAATAGTTCTCTTAAGATGGTACTTCATAGACTTAACTCCTGCTTCCCACAATCCACCGAAATGTGGTGCGGACGGTGGGTTAAAATGCCATGATATGCCTTTGTCTTGTAAAATGGGGAGAACTGATTTAGAGATAAATGCCTTGTAAGCCAGTTTATCCACTTGTAAATTTTTATTAGCACCAACAAAATTAGTGCCGCAATCACTATAGACATCGCTGCATAATCCTCGTCTACCAATGAATCTGTAGAAACATCCTAAAAATGCATCTGAGGTGAGGTAGCTAACCGGTTCCAGATGTATTGCCTTTGTAACTAAGCAAATGAAGACAGCTACATATCCTTTCGTTGAGGTGCGTCCTCGTCCTTTAGAGGGTGATATGTTTAGGGGTCCAGCGTAATCTACCCCAATGGATGAAAAGGCTCTCGCTGGTCGAACGCGTACTGCAGGCAGGTTTCCCATTTGTTGGCTAGCATATCGAGGTTTTAGTCTATAGCAGGTCAAGCATTTGTGTATTGCAAAACGAACGGCATTTCGACCGTTTAAAATCCAAAATCTTTTTCTGATGTGACATGATGCTTATACGGTAGAATAATAGGATGTCGTTCCTCCATGGGCAACAATGCATCTCGTAGACGTCCTCCAAGCCGTATCAATTGATCTTTTGTATCAAAATATGGATTTAAAGATAACAACATGCTTCCTTTTATTATAGATTTTCCTGAAGACAAAGCATTCCATTCTGAGTTAAAAGAACTCATTTGTACGAATCTCATAATGCATTTCAAACTACTTTCTAGTTCCGGTATAGTGAGCCATTCTATTTGTCGTTCAGTTTGCTTCAGACGACAATTTTGAATGAATCTCCTTACATATGCCACTATTCGTATCAAGCGAGTATAAGATGAGTATCGATATAGTATTGAGAATTCATTTAATTCAGTGGAAACAGTAAAAATTGAAATTTTTCGTATCTCATTGTCGACATCTTCTATCGGGTGTTGATAAAGGGTAGTTGCTGGCCAATTCACTTCAGACTTCTGTAACCATTCGGGTCCATGCCACCACAGATTACATGACTCCAGCTTAGTTACCTCAAGTCCTCCACTTAGCAAATCTGCAGGATTGTCCTCGGAACGGACATGATACCATTGCTCGCTTCTCGATTCCTCTAATATTTTATTGATCCGATTAGACACGAACAGTTTCCATTTAGATGCATCTCCTCGGATCCAACTGAGAACAATCATCGAATCTGACCAAAAGATAGTTTTTGTTAAATTGACATGAATTCGCAGATTTTGTTTTAGATTTTTAAAAATTTTAACAGCAACTACAGCCGCACACAATTCGGCTCTAGGTATAGTAAGTTGTGGCTTGATTGGACTTACTTTACATTTTGATAGTAACAGGCTTACATTATATTTGTTATGATTTGTTGATGTTCGTAAATATGCTGCCGCTCCATAGGCTCGAGAAGATGCATCACAAAAAATATGCAATTCGGCCGGCATATGTGATGACCCATCTGAAATGTATCGGGGTATATGTATTCGAGATATTTTAGGTAATTCTTCAACAAATTTATTCCAATCTCTTTGAACAGAATTTGGAACATGGTCATCCCAACTCAATTTAGATTTCCATAAGTTCTGCATCATCATTTTAGCTATAACAATAACTGGGCTCAACCAACCCAGTGGATCAAACAAACGTGCGATAGTAGACAACATGATCCTTTTCGTTGGTACACCATTTGGAATATCAAAATTAATATTATATTATTAATTAATTAATTAATAATATTAGCTGGGGCGCAGCTAGTACCAAACATGACTGTTGAACAATACAATTCCTTGACGCGCTCGCTGTCGATATCCTTCCACAGGATCCGCTGATATTGAGCATCCTCCTCATTGACGTTGATGCATCGGTACATCTTCTTTACATCTGCGATGAAAACATATTTAAAGGCACGCCAGTTAATAAGAACTGCCGATAGCTCAACATGTAATTTAGGACCAATCGATAATATTTCATTTAACGATCGACCATTACTTGTCTTCATCGATCCGTCAAAAACGACTCTCATCTTTGTTGTTGACGATGACTCCTTGATGACGGGATGATGAGGTAAATAACAGTGACTCACTCCCTTCACTAAATTATTTTTAATATGATTTTTGTAATTTGTAACTAATTTCATTTGGTTTAGTTGTAAATATTCGTTAATTGTAGCTGTATACACCTTCTCTAAGTTTTCATCTGCTCTTAGCCTCCGATCCAAGTAACATAATCGTTTTAATGATGTTTCACCACTCTGTTCTAATTCCCAGAATCTGCATAATAACTGGTTTAATTCTTCGGAGGCGTCATCTGGACTTAACCGTACAGAATGTGATGTAATTGAAGATTGTTTGACTTTGCCTGAAATAATGTATCCAAACCTGGTGTTTTGCGCGATGGGAGATCCGCTCGGTGCTCGGTGTATTTCGCTTAAGACCAATTCGTCGTAGATGTCGTTCCCTTGCAACACATCGATATCACCTGGTATAAAATAGTTAGGATCAGCTAAATTTTCTAGAACATTCTGTTTCCAATTCAATTTCGATATTTGCCGTTCTGGCATTCGATGGCTTACCTTCGGCAACACATAGGCGTTTACATTATATGTTACCTGATTATCATACACAGACCCTAACTGTATATTGATTGCTGTCGATACATTTGCAACTCTCGCACTCGCCAATCCACTGACTTTGACAAATACCTTCTGCCGTGGGAGTCGAAGTTGCTGAGCAACGTTTTCTGATACAAACGATGCTTGTGAGCCTTGATCCAAAAAGGCACGAAATCGCAAAGCTTGACCATCTGCTGTGTTGATGGTCACCATTGCCGTTGGCAATACTATTTCTTGTTTGGCCGCTATTCAATCCGCATCTGAACCACTAATCATGTTTGTTGACTCTAATTTGGACGGGCAATTTCTTCGTCATGTAGTAGACAAGAATTATATTTTTCTGTTGAAGATCTACTCCCACTTTCTGCAATGAGTTCACACACGACCTACAAGTTTGAATGAATTCCTTCAGCGATCCCGGATTATTGTGCTGAACTATTGATTGATTATCGAAGATTTCCATAAAGTGTTGAAACAGAACTCGTTTATTATCGTACAAATTGGTTAGCATATCCCATGCGACTTGATAATTGGACTCAATTATTGTTAGATGTTGAATGTCTTTTGCTGCTTCATCTGCTAAGGAATCCTTCAAGTAGTGGAATCTGTGCAAATCTGTCAGTCTTGTACAATTGTGAACTCGAGCTAGAAACACTTCTTTAAATGCAGGCCAATCCACAAATTTCCCGCTAAAGACTGGTAATTTTACTACTGGTAACTTGACTTCCTCTGCTTCATATATGGGCCGAATAGATTGCTCCATGTGTGTATCATTAAACGCGGTGGATGCTGTCAAGTGCCGATCACGTTGTGCATAGAGCTCACCACGGAGTTCTGCTACTCCATCTATATAGGTTTCCTCAAAGATATCTCTGGATTCCTTATTGATATATTCGACCTTCACTTGCTCGTTGTCTGCTTCTCGCATAAGTAATTGGTGGTTGCGTTTAAAATCGGCATGTAATCCAGCTAGGGATTCAAGTCTGACTTCCAGTTGGGTTTCCGTTCTTAACGACGCATCAAGCTTACATCTTTTCAACGAACTCAGCTGTGCGTCTTGCTCGAAAATTACACTCATTAAATTTTCCGCCATGTTGCAAACCTAACCACAATGTCTATGTCAAACCGTACTTACTCAGCGAAATGACTTTGCATAAGCACTACTCGGGCAGACTTCTCTCCAGAAATTCTCGTCAGATCCAGTAGTCAATCAACTCGTAAACCAAGACGTTCCTCACAGGAGGCACCAAAAATATGTTGGTAATTGCTGCGCCTTGACGGAGCTTCAAACTGCCTTAAAATATGATGCGGCCTGCGGTGATTATTCCGAACGAGGCGGCGTCGAGGGTCCCCTTAGCTGCTCTAGATAAAGACCCGACCGAAAATAAACAATTCCGTTCTTTATTTTGGCAATATGTTTAATTTACAAAAAAATCTGCACAGAAGGTTATGAAGGTTTGCCGAACTCAAATAGCAGACTAAAAAACTAAGCAAATTCGTTTTGTAGGTACAAGGTATATTAAGATTGAGAGAAACAAAGGTAAATCAGAATTAGAAAAAGAAGTGTAAAATAACGCAAAGTATACAGATCGACAATTGTCGCATTATTTATTCCGCTTTGTGCGATGTCCGCTTTTCTGTCGTCGCTTTGTGCGATGTCCGCCGTTTCTGTTGTCGCTTTAAGTGATTAACCTTTTTAAAATCAGCTGTTAACCCAACACTCTCTTAGGGGGTTTCTTATGACTTCAATTGCTTTGGACTTTATTACTTTGGCTTGCGCCTATTAGAGAACTTGTCTATGGCAGTTTGAACTAATTTTTTTTCTGTGGAATAGATATCGATATAGAGAATTTGTCCGGGGTATTCCGGAATAGGAATTTGCTCTAAAATAGGGTTAGTCGGATGTCTATCGTATTTTTCTTCCTTGCAAATTTTGCATTGTTTTACTAAATTTTCTATTTTTTTTTTATCGTTTGTGGAAAGTAAAATTTTTCAGACAATTGAATTTTATTTTCCATAGCATTTTTATGGGCTCTATTGTGGACTTTAAGCATCTCCTCTTCTTGCTCTGATTCGTTAGTGAGGTCGGTAACTTTGCTTTGAGTAAAGCGAATTTGAACTTTACTAAAGTTATCTGGGTATATTGATTGTATTTTTCCCATGATATCTTCAAAAGTTTGTATTCCGTTAATAACATCTCTTTATCGTTAGCTGCATTTCTTCAGCTTTGGAGAGGGTTCGTGAGATGAATGCGATAGGTTGACTGTTCTGTTAGAGAACTGCACCAATTGCATAGTTTGATGCATCGGTGGTAAGGTGGAATTCCTTTTTGAAATCGGGGTATTTAAGTATCACGTCTTGTGATATTAAGGAATTTTTTAGTTCCCTAAATGAATCTATGGCTTCTTGGTTAAAGGTTGTTGCTTTAGTTAATGCTGCTTTCATGCTTACGTGTCCATCTTCACCTCTTAACAATATGGTAAATGGCTTAGCAAGTTTTGCGTAATCCCCTATAAATCTCCTATAGTATATAAGCCTAAAAATTATCTGAGTTCTCTTATTGTCCTTGGGGTTGGAAAATTAGCTATTGTCGAGACTTTGTCAGGGTTGGTTTCAATGCCTTTATCGGATATTACGAAACCTAGAAATTCAATTTTACTCTTGAGTTGACATTTAATATTGGCTCTATATAGGGTATCGAATATGGTATTCAAATTTTCAAGATGAGATTTCTTATCTTGGCTAAAAACAATTACATCATCAATATAGATATAACAAATTTTCCCTATGTGTTCACGTAGTATATCGTCTAATGCTCGTTGGAAAATGGATGCAGCATTTTTAAGACCGAAAGGAAGGCGTGGCATTATTTATAGAAAATGCGGTTTACTCTATATCTGAGGATTTTAGTTTTATTTGGTTAAATCCGCTTTTTAAGTCGAGAACGGAAAAAAGTTTGTTGATACGCAATTGGGCAAGCACTTCATTTATCTCAGGAATAGAATATCTATCAGCTTCTGTTAGTTTGTTTAATTTCCTATAATCTAGTACCATTCGGTATTCTTTTTCGTTTGAATCGTCGAGCTTCTTGGGAACAATCCACACAGGTGAATTGTACGGAGAACAAGATGGTCGTATTATACCATTTGCTAAAAGTTCTGAAATTTGTTTATTAACCTCGTCTTTAAGGGACATGGGATATTGATAGAACTTAGAATATACAGGTGTTTCATTGTTCGTGCGTATTTCTGTTATCACGTTAGTGGTGTTCGTCAATTTTTCGTCTGGGTTTGAGAATAAGTTGGGATAATTTTCCAGTAAATTTTCTAAATTATTTTTTTGTTGATCGGACAAATGGTCTGTACGGGGGCTAATATTATTAAGTGAGTCACATTTTTTTTTCTTTAATGATGACTTCTACGTTGTTTTTGATGTTCATATAGTTCGAGTGTGTGTGAATTACTGATTTAAGTTCTTTTAAAGTATCGTTGCCGAGAATGGCATCGAAAGATTTTAATGTCGGCAAAAGAAAGAATTTGATACGCACATCTCGAATATTAAATAGGTGCGTCATTTTATAGTGTGTAATTTTAACGTTACCTCCGACTGTAACGGGTTGAAACGGTTTCTCGGTTTGTAGGAGGCCAAAGTGATCAGACTCGTATAGGGGAGGAGATGCTGTATTTCGATGACAGCGCTGTGTACACGAGGTTGTGTGTGTAGATAGACGTATAATTATTGTAACACTCCGCACAAATAAAAAGACACATTCGTTCTCTGTTACGGCTGTGTAACTACTGACTCGCCTGCTCATTTATTAATTCCACATAAGAATGATAGGGAATGGAAAAGGGTAACAAATGAGAGACATGATAGGGTAACAATAAATGAGGATAGAATATGATTACAGACTAAGAGAGCAATATATATATGTATACAGTGGGCACTAGCCTGGTACAATTCGGCCAATCCTGACCATTAAGATCTCCTGTTCTAATATTATTAATAATGACTCTTATAAACTAGAGTTTTATTTTATACTATTATTTACAATATTTACAATATAAGTTTAATAATAATTATTTTTAAATTACAATTTATTTACATTTTAATGTTTTACCAATCCAATGAGAGCTCCATACTCCCTGATTTGGGTTACGTGACAACTGGAAACCTTCAACATCTTTTATTAAAAATCGATCGTTCTTTAAAATCTTATCTATTACGTATGGATCTTTGTGTTTTGGAATCAATTTTCTAGCCACTCCTGCTGTGCTATCAAAATTTTTTCATCATTATATAATCTCCTAGTTTAAATCCTTTCGATTCTTTTTTCTTTTTGTTATAATTTTCCTTATTATACTCTTGTAACTTCTTTTGATTTTCTTCTCCTTTTTTTCTAATTTCTAATAAATTTCTTTTTTTCGTGCAAGTATCTAACTCCTCTAAGTTTTCCCTTAACTCGTCGATAACCTTTCCTCTCTGTTCTATACCAAATAACATATTACTCGGTAGTTGTTTTATACTCCTTTGTATTGAATTGTTTAATGAATATTCTATATCTTCTACAACATTATCCCAATTTAATCCATTTTCATTGTCTGTTAATTTGGCCAGCATTGGCCCTAAACTTCGATTGACTCTCTCAATTTGACCATTTGCCTGCAGAGAACCAGTAGCAATTTTAAAATGTGTTTTATATTCCGTCCATTCATAAATTCTCCAAAAACTTCTGACGTAAAGCAGCTACCGCGGTCGGACACAATGCATTGTGGCCTACTATAAGCCCTAAAATAATCCAGCAACGCTACCATTACTTCCTTTGTATTGGTTGTTGCTGTTGGGTAAAGTCTAGTAAACCATTTCTTCATGGACACAAAACAAAATTCTGTTATCATTAGACTTTCGATACACTATACCATTTTTCATCTCAAATAACTTACCTTCCCTTCTTTTTAATATTTTTCTAATTTTCTTAATATTACTAATATATTACTAAATTATCTATAAAACTATTAGTTTCTACAATCAAAATATCCGTGCATCTACTTAAAGCATCAACATGCTGCATTCTAGTTCCTGCTCTATGTACTATTTCAAAATCATACTCCAACAACTCTAACACCCATCTTGCTATTCTTTGATTGATCTCAATTTTGTTTAAAGTTAACATCAATGAGTTACAATCCGTAACTATCTTAAACTTCACACCTTGTACATAAATTCTAAATCTTCCGATTGCATAAATTATCGCTTATTATAAATTATATTATTATTATTATTATAAATTATCAAAACTATGATATTTTGCCTCATCTACTGTTGTACGCTTTGAAACATAAAACACCGGATGTAACTTATTGTCTTCTTTTTTTTTTTAAATAATACTGCTCCAAATCCTGCCTTACTCGCATCACAGTGCAATTTGACCTCTTGTTTATAATCATATATTGCCAATACTGGACTTTGTACCAATTTATTTTTCAGATTTTCAAAACAATCTAGTTCTATTTTATCAAAAATGAATTCCTTGTCCTTCTTCAATAAATCATATAAAGGTTTTGCCATAGTCGAGAAATCCTTTATGAATCTCCGAAAATACGAGCAAAGACCCAGAAAACTCCTTACTGCATGCGTTGATTGTGGTACTGGAAACTCAGTAACCGCCTCTATACCTTTACTATCTGCCTGAATTCCTTTGTTACTTATCAGAAATCCCAAATATTTAATGCTAGACTGCAGAAACTCGCACTTTTCCATTCTTAATTCTAGCTTATTTTTCACTAATCGCTTAAAAACTTCTTGCATTGTTTCTACATGTTTTTTAATATTTTCACTAACCACTAATATGTCGTCCATATATACAATTACTTTGTCTTTTCTAATCATATCATCAAAAATTTTATTTATGAATCTTTGAAAAAACGCTGGTGAGTTTTTTAATCCCATTGGCATACGTAAAAACTCAAACTGACCTAACGGCGTCATAAACGATGTATATTTGACTGACTCCTAATTCACAAACACATGAAAGTATCCATGTTTCAGATCCAGTTTTGAAAATACACTTTTATTATTTAACTTATCCAGTAAATCGTCAATTTATAGTAACGGATAACTATCTTTAACCATACTTTTATTTAATTTCCTATAATCAATACATAATCTCAAATCACCCGACTTTTTCTTGACTAGCACAATCGGAGAAGCATATTCAGATTCACTTGCTCTAATAATACCATTTTCTAAATATTCATCCAATATATTTTGTAACTTTTCCCGCTCTACATACGAAAGACGTCTAGGTGCACAACTAAAGGGTTTTGCCTGTTCTAATGTTAATTTTATTTCACATCTTACTACTGGTTCTCTTGGCTTTTCTGCTTTTAAATAATTATTTTCAATCATCTTTCTAAACTGACATTTCACTTTATAACTAACATTTTCACCTATACTTACTTCTTTTTCTTCATCAATTACATTAATTTCAAACAATTCTCGCTCTTCCTCACTCAACCATTTCATTTTTTTGTACACTAACCATGTCGTCTTCTTTTACACTAACCATTTTATTTTCTTCTATATTAACCATATTATTTTCTTGCTTTTCACTTCCCGATTCACATCTGCCTTCATGTTTATCATTGCCTCTTTTGATTTCCATAACACAATTTTCCATTACATTATCAATACATAAACTTTCTTCTATTTTTTTAATTGGTTCAACTGTTACCAACTTCAGGGTACTAAAGTCTAAATTTAAATTAATTGCCTTCATAAAGTCCCGACCCAAAACCACATCATGACTCATAGATTCGTTTTTTACTATTATCAAATCAAAATTAATTCTTTTATTATTCTTCATAACATAACATAATATTTTTGCAATTGTTTGTAATTGACTCTTATTTAAGCCATAAAATGATTTAGAAACTGAAAATGTAGTAATTTTTCTCGGTACCAGTGATTGTTTTATAAACGAAATTGGACTCCCCGAATCTATGAGGCACGGTGCAATTAACGGTGGTTTAGAACAATACCTAAAATAAATTTTAAACATTCTTACATAATTGTTGATCTTCTCGATGTTGCTTTTGTTTTGTGGGCAATTAGCCACCCAGTGTTCTTTGTTGCCGCACGCATAGCAAGTCCCTGCCTCCCTCTTTGGCTTCTGGCAATTTTGATACAGGTGACCCCGTGAATTGTAATTATAGCACCTGCTCCCTTTGCCACTGATACGAGCTGCTGCTGCCGCCTTCTTCACGCCTTCGCTATTGACTCCTTGGGCTGGAAGCTTCACATCAGCAAACGCACGTTTAATTTGCCCAATGTTAACAAAGCATTGTATGCACGCCTGCATGCGCAATCCCTCGTTCGGAATGCCTTCGATTACCCGCTCCAGTAGCTCCTCATCATCAATATTGACGTTCTAAGAAAGCGCCAGTTTTTCATCAGCATAAACACAAAATTTTTCGTTTGCTTGCCATTTGCGTTTTTCAAAAATTTCTCTCTCTTCTACCTTTGATTTATTTTCCCCAAATGTCGCCACCAATTGTTGACAAAGGTCGTCCATAGACTGCAACGCCCTGTTTTCTTCAGCATGTAGCCACACATTTGCATTGCCTTTTAATTTGGATATGAGCAGCATTCGCAAATTCGCACCATTAATATTGTAAATTTGTGTCTGTCTGTCTGTCTGTCCGGTTTGTTGCTAATAATCATTTGTTATGCAGGTTAGATCAAGTTTATTATATTTTTTTAATATCTGATTTAGGTTCGGAATAAAAAGTATAAAACCACAACAACCTCAAAAAAAGGAAAAAGTTCATAGGCCATAACTTTTTTGTTTGCTATCATATTATTACGAGGTTTGCAGTTAGAAGTTCTTATATGTTCTTAATAAGGATGTAAAGTTTCGATCTGATCGGACAACTATATCATATAGCTCCAATAGGGCCGATCGAAAATGCAAAAATCGTTTTAACGTTATAATTTCTTTATCTCTAAAAATATTTTATTCAATTTAAGAAAAAATGTGAACTTTAAAATACTCAGCAGCTGTGCAAAGTTTTAATAAAATTGGATATCTACATCATATAGCTTCCATAGGGCTAATCGGTCAAAAAATCCGATATCTGTGCTTTTTTGTCAGAAAACGGGTTATTTTTGAATCAATCGCAACCAAAGTAAACACAAGACAGTTTTTAGTATAAGTTTTGAATAACTCCAAATTTTATTGAAATCGGATGACTATATCATATAGCTTCCATAGGGCTAATCGGTCAAAAAATTCGATTTCTGTGCTGTTTTGTCAGAAAACGGGTTATTTATGAACCAAACGCAACCAAATTAAGCACAAGACAGTTTTTGGTATACGTTTTGAATAGCACAAAATTTTGTTGAAATCAGATGGCTATATCATATAGCTCCCAATAATAACCCAAAAAGCGAAGTTTTAATCTGATCGGACTACCATAACATATAGTTTCCGTATGGCCTCTTGGAAGTGCAAAAATCGTTTTAACGTCGTAATTTCTTTGGTCTTAAAGATATCTCTGTTAAATTTGGGAATAAGTCGTGCTTTAGAACACCAATCAATTGTGCAAAATTTAATCGAAATCAGATGGTATTTTTATTATTTTGTCAGAAATACTGATTTACGCTCCCTACAGGTACAGGGTATCTCAAACTCGGCTGCGCCCGAGTTTAACGTTCCGAATTTTTTCGTTAGTTTTCGGCAATTCTTCTTTGCTCTGACCTTCGCTGCTGCCGCTGAGTTCCAGGCTAACCACAATTGTTATTGAGATTTTCTGATGCCTCTGTCCAATTATCAATAATTGAAAATTGACCAGGATCTCCACGTTTCTCAATCGAAACAGAATTCAGGCGAGCCACCAACTCTGCCTTTGACCCTGTAGTTTGCATGTTCAATGCCACCAGCCACTTCTTCAATGCTGCCAAAGTCAACTTATTTAACTCGAACTCCATTGTGGATAAAGACCACTTCTGATCTGAAGGAGGCCAAAGTGATCAGACTCGTATAGGGGAGGAGATGCTGTATTTCGATGACAGCGCTGTGTACACGAGGTTGTGTGTGTAGGTAGACGTATAATTATTGTAACACGCCGCACAAATAAAAAGACACATTCGTTCTCTGTTACGGCTGTGTAACTACTGACTCGCCTGCTCATTTATTAATTCCACATAAGAATGATAGGGAATGGAAAAGGGTAACAAATGAGAGACATGATAGGGTAACAATAAATGAGGATAGAATATGATTACAGACTAAGAGAGCAATGTATATATATATACAGTGGGCACTAGCCTGCTACAGGTTGGAGTGGGGTTGCTAACTTAACTAGGTTTAATATAGTTTCTATTAGATCCCGTATCAATAAGTATTCTCAAAACTTTTGGTCCTACATTCACCTCAAAATAAGGTAAGGAGGAGCTATTTACTCTAAAAAATGAAGTTCGGCGTATTGTTCTTGTCTTGTAACAGTACTTCGTATTTGTCTAACGTTTATCCGTATTCGTTGGAGTCTGTTTGGCTGTACGCTAACTGTTCATATTCTTTTTGTTCATTATCTGCGTTCTGGTCATTGCTACTAGGAGTAGTTGTGTCATTATTCTGTTCGTTACTTTCTATATTGAAAGTACGTTGTCGTTTGTCACCCTATGAAAAGGGGGAATGGGGTTTCCTGGCTATTTACCCATTTCAATGTTCGGTGGTCTGTTCATATAGTTTACTTGTCTTATGCGGATGGTGGGGTCCACGTCCATAGCCTTAGGACTGGGCAGCGGTTTTGGTTCGTACCGAAGATGGGTTTGCTGTGAACGGCTGTCTTGCGTATAGTTGTTGTGCGTATGGTTTTTGTAAGTACGGTTGTTGTATTGCTGCTTGGTTGTTAAAGAATGTCATCTTGTGCATTGGTCTGCTATATTGTTGAGCTATTGGTACTCTTTGAGGCATGTTCTGAGTTGCTCGAGGAATTGAATTATTCAAGTATTGGGTTCTAGGCATTGGTATTGGTTTTTGGTTTCGTCAGAAGACCGTAGATTGAATTTTGCCTGTAGCATAGTTTGATCGGTATGTTGGGTTCTCGATTTTCAAACACAGATGTAGAGCTTGAGGTTAATCTTCAGGCTCTTTCATTCCAAGAAGGCGAGGTAGATATCCTCTCAATCCACCAATAAAAGTGTCTAGACCTTTATCATTGTAAAGCTTAGCCATCATTTGTTCTGTCTTGCGAGATAATTCTATACATCCAACTTTATTCAATAGTAAGGACAGGTGACGGTAAACTACCTAATGGAATTCCTCTACTGTTTAATTAACACCCTGAGTAATGGTTGTCAATTGGTACTCTAATATACTCAAATTGTGCTTATCTGCGTAAAGCATTGTTACGCACTTTGAAATTGCATTCCAGTCTAGTCTAGTGGCACATTATAGGATTCTAAGGCTGTGTGTGCATTGCCAACAATTTAATTTCTTATGGTATGTATTATACCGAAATATTCAGCAGTGCCTTGTAGTGCCGCGTAGTTCTCTATTATTATATCTACTCCCTTTTTGGTTGTTGGTTCATATTGACTCTGTTTTGTTCTGTCTGGCTTACTGAAAGAGTGGGGGGTCTAATTAAGTTATTAGGATTTGCCATTAACGGTCACGGAAATTTGGAGAATTTAAAATGTATTAATTTAAAATTTGAAATGTATTAATTG